>PHWZ01000192.1:0-66423 GCA_004379285.1 Botryotinia calthae | reverse complement strand
GAATTGGGCATCCCGTCCGCTCTGCCATACACAAGCTTCAGATCGTTGGATTAGTAGTTGGGTGGGTGACCACCAGCGAATCCCCACTGTTGTATGTTCCTTTTGCATTTTTTGGCCTCTGGGAGGAGGGGGACGAGCCGGGAAAAAGGGCATCTCTGTTGTACTTTTTGGTTGCTTTGGACGAATATATAAAGAAAGACAAGAACACTGGACTAACAATATTGCTTTGGCATTGAGGAAGTCTTCTAGCGTTCGTACTTTTGTTTCAGTTATGCTCGACATTGACCTCCCGAGGTCCGAGATTGCGTCGGAAAGTCTCTAAGACTGGTCTTCGGCAAGTATTTGCTTCATCCTAATGACTCAATATTTTGTCACCAGCAATCAAGATCTACCCATTCTGCAGCCCATATCTTATCAAGAATTATTGGTTCTTAACACAGATCTCATCAATAAAAACTTCACGCCGTGGATCTCCTCATCCATCTTTCTTCTTGCATGAGTTTCTGTAGACGGGTCTCAAAAGCAGATAGGGAATATCAATCATGAGCATCTTTAACCAGCCTCTGCTTTACTCCAGCGTCCCGGATCTCTGGAAGCCCTAGTACAAGAGAATTGTATGCTTGTGAATACAAAGAGGCGGCGATAGGGTAGTTAATATTGGAGCATCGAAGAAGCTTGCAGGAAATGAAATACACACTTCTTATGGCTGTACATGATGTTAGACTTCCAGCATCGACTGTATTTAATAATCATTGTTATGACCGGAGTCTCTGTGCAAATAATGTAAACAGTTATGAATTTGTTTGTGAAGAGCTAGTCTTTCCTTTGACCAAAGTCCGGCAACGTCGGAACCCACTGTCGTGATCTGTGCTTTGCCATCTGTTCAATTCTTCAAATGCGTGAAGACACAACTCTGCTGACAGTAAACCCGGAAATGATCAGGGTCGACATAGAAAAAAACGGTTGCTTTCTAGGTGAGCTTTCATCATTGCATAGCAACATCGTAAAGTTTAGCGGGGGAAGAAGAGAACAACATTTGCATGAAAATCAAATAGTGAAGTTCTACCACAAGCATTATTGCACTAGTCACTTGACAACCCCTATTTTGAACCAAAATGACCCTTAGAGAAGTGACCCTTAAAGAATTGACAAGAGCAAACGTCGAAGGGAAGAGCAACTTGCGAAGGCAGCCGTGAGCAAAGAGCAAACCCATCATGGAATTTCTGATAGTTGAATTTTCCAGCTCGACTCAGATCTTCGCGAATAGCTTAATACTAAACATTAACTTAGATGTCGCCGACAGGAATGATATTTCCGATGCTCTCGCTTCCAAGCTTTGTGTTGTTGTCGAACAAACAAAATTGCGGGGAAGTTCCCAGCCACCAGAACCAAAGCCACTCGTGCCACCTGACTCCCGAGGTCCCCTCCACCACCACCACCACTTCATCTGACAACTCACTCACACCACTCCTCACACAACACAACACAACACGACACAACACGACATTCTCACCACATGAAATCATTTGGCATCGCAAAAAGCGGAACTCAGTATTCTTCAACACTGACAATTCAAGCCAATGAAGCTTGGCACGCATTGGCAAACATAGAAATCTATGGAAAGTCGTTGGAATACGAGGAGATCGGCATCTGTACGGTACTCAGTATCTATTTATGGATTCACCTACATCTGCATCTGACGTAGTCAACAAAGTACGAAGTATGGACACATCCCTCACTGCCTCCATCCTCTCGTACTCGCTTTAACAATGAGTGAGACTTGCTTTATGTAAATTTATTACTCCAAAGTGATAGAAATGCGGAGGAATAAGCATAAGATTGAAGCGTCCGGAAAATGCACAGGATACCACTTCGACGCCAAGACTCTCGTACCCGCACAGCCTTGCATACTACTTGCATATACCGCTGTTCTTCTCGTATTTGCTGAGAGGAGACTCTGCTGATACGGTTATGAATAGTGTTGACAGACATCATCTGATTTAGGTGCAATGGAATGTTTCTCGTAATTGGCAATGCACACAATGCGGTCCTGGTAGGTACCCCGCTATCACGAGTTTCGATGGATGGGAGGAGGCGAGATATACGGAAAATTATCTGGTGAATCATTGGGGCGGAGATGAGGCTAAGGTGAGGGGGTTTTGAGGGGTGGAAGGTATATAAGACATGATCTGCGCCGTGGTGGAATATCATTATCAACATCAACATCTACACACATATCTACAATAACATCCACCTCACAAACAAACAAACAAACAAACCTCACCACCTCAACCACACAAATTCAAAATGCAATTCCCAACTCTCGCTACTCTCCTCACCTTTGCCGTCAGCGCAACAGCCATCACCGTCTCCTACGACGTTGGCTATGATGATGCCAGCCGATCTCTCGCCGTAGTCTCCTGCTCTGACGGAACCAACGGACTCCTCACCAAGGGCTACACCACTCAAGGTTCCCTCAAGAACTTCCCCAACATTGGTGGTGCATCCGTTATCGCCGGCTGGAACAGTGCCAACTGTGGCACCTGCTATCAATTGAGCTATGGAGGAAGAAGCATCAATGTCCTTGCCATTGACCATGCAGGCGCGGGATTCAACATTGGACAACAAGCACTTAACACTTTGACCGGTGGACAAGCAGTTGCTCTCGGAAGAATCGATGCTTCTTACACCCAAGTCGATAAGAGTGCTTGTGGATTGTAAATGGTTGGAGGGGTCCAGAATGCAAGCATGGGGATGGAGAATGGAAGAATGAAATAGTGGGTGATGGAGACGGAGATGGAGATAGCATTGGAGACGGGAGTAATGGTGTTTATGACGGACGATTAACGAGTATGAATATTTTAAAGCAAAGTAATAATGATAATGCAAGTTTTGCTACCTAATATTTTGCCCCGTCCGCGCATTTTGAATGTGATGTAATCTTACTTTTAAGAATATTCTCGTCTTTGGTGCGAACGATGGAAGGTCTGAATGTTCAGGAAAACACAGCTTCAGCCTCATGTTGCTCGTGTGTTTATCTAACAGACATTCCAAGGTCCGCCACTGACAAATCGGGTTTGTAACCTAGATGCAAGTATCTTCACAATGTAGAAGTGATATATCTGTATATAAAATGGAGTCTATACTAATTATTCTATAATATAAATGATATATCTAATGGTATTATATCTACGGTTCGAAATTCCAATCCGAAACGCCATACTATACCCATATTCACATGCCAAATTTAGTGTCCCTTCAGTAAATTAAATAGTACATCGTCAAATCTCAACTCAACTCATTTCCTCATCGCCCATGCAATCCCCTCAAAACACCCTTTTTACAACCGGAACCCTCCCGCCCCAAACCTCCCCATGAAACCCCAAGAACCTCCTCAACTGTTCCTCGAAATTCCCCATATACTCCTCGTGAGCATACCGACACCCAATTTCCTGCAATCCCTCTAGTCTGAGTAAACCCCCATAATTCAATTCTTCCCAACTCTCTGCTCCTCCTTGTCCCTCGTACTCCTCCACCATTTCCTTACACCTCAAACCTTCCTGATACTTAAGATGTACATACATCGTAGTATTCCAATCCAGGCCCCACAATTCCACCCCAGTGACTCGGCCCAAAATCCTCCTATCGACCGAGTTCAAGAATTCCATCCACTCCACGAATCGTTTTCGGCCTTTGAGATTCTCCCCGCATAGATCCCCGGCGAATAAGGAAATGGTGTCCATGAGGGGATTTATACAAATAGGCTGTCTCATGCATTTACTGAGGAGAATCCCGCAGTTCCCACCAGATTTCCCACGGGATCCGGGGAATTCCGAACGGTAGAGGAGAGTATAGTATAAGAGTGTCTCGGAACGTGATTCGGAGCAGATGGAGAGGGTGATGGGGGGTGGAGAGGAACGGGCTTGGAGGGGAGAGATGTTGTAGGAGAGGAAGACGGTCCGGGAGGAGGGGAAGAGGGAACGCCAGATTTTGCGCTGGAGTTCGAGGGGGAGGAGAGGAAATTGATGGAATTGCCAGGTTGATGACGTTGGTGTTTTTGAAGACCCTGAGGGGAATCGTGGTTTTGGTGTCGTAATTGACGTCGTGATTGACATCGTGACTATTGTTCTCCTTTCCTTGTTGGATATGAATCGAAATAGTTATGTTCCTGCTACTATCCAAACTCTATTCTAGTAGATCGAAATAGAACCAAAAGAGCGTTGAAGTGAGTATAATGAAAACAACAGAATTCCAAACATGAAAATACGCCCCTGAAAAAAATCACTACGAAAAAACCACAACACAAAAAATTTCCTCCGCAAAATTATCTCAAATCTCCTATTGGAACTCGAGTCATGGAAGGGGTTTCTGTCTTCTTTGCGCAATGGATAGAGTCGAGAAGCTAGAAAATTCTAGGTTTTCTAGCGTTTCCAGCCTTATATGATGAAACCGAAGTTAAACTTTTCTCGAGGGGCGACGAAAGTATACTTCGTTAATGATAACCAATCGTGGACAGGTTGAACAATCCAAGAGAGAATGAAGTGATGTAAGAGAGTGAGAGAGATACATGTGAAAAACAAAGAGTTGATGGAATGATATCTTCACCGACATCGTACGTCTTCTGCAAACAAGCATATACCTACTCACCGCGTATTCCCACTTGAGAAGCAAAGTTCGGAAGACGGATAATTATTCCGACGTGTGATCCTGAATCTTTCATCTGTGATGAGATAGGATAGGAATTCACCGGATTTCTTCTGGCGACAGCGAGGTGCTGATCCTACATTGTGTCAACGAGCATTGGATTCAGATGTTTCATCCATTTTTTGGACCAACACTAGAGATGCATTGTATGTACGAGGCATGCGGATCAGAGTCAATCACGTGATGCGATTGACTCGGACTGATTGACTCCCTTACTCCCTTCCAAGAGAAAGATTTGAAATCAGACGTGCAACAAGGATGAAGATCACAAAGGTCATGTGAGTGTCATTTTGGTCACGTGATTGGAGAACCGGTGCAAGGTTGTCGGAGGCAATCATCACCAGTGTGATTTTTATCAGTCCAATAACCCATTCGCAACCCATTCCATCTCGTCCATCCAACATCATGGCACAGCAACTGACAGAAATGGCATTATTTCGACCTTGACATGTTTTCAGGAGGCGAAATGAATTGAGTCGGAAAGGGGATGGGAATCATTCGAAATGCCGACTCCTTGTCAATATGTCACCCTACATATATTATCATGGAACCAAACGGGGATCTTTCTTGATACGACCCACCACGGCATGAAAATCGAATGAAAGAAACAAGGAACACTAGACTTAAACTCTCCTCGTTAGGTGTCGCCGCCCGAACCCCGAGTTTGCGGCACAGTCTACTTTTCTTTTTCTTTGGAACCCTTCACCACATGTTCTTAACGACAGGAACGAACTTTTAATATAAAATTATCTGGGAATGACGAATCCGATAGATCATTCGTTGCCTGTGACCCGGAGCCAGAATTAAAGGAATTTCAAGATGTTGGTTTCAGCTTATCGGTTTATCTAAATCTAGTTAGAATTGCGAATAAGATTGGATCTCCTAGGATGGTGAATCTGAACAATGGGTTCATCAAGCCCTATGAAAGTAGTTCTTCGTTATGTGATAGGACAGGCCATCAACGGATCGTGGGTATCAAGCTATCAAAGGCTTCAAAGCTCAAAGCTCACGATGGCACCTAGAGATCCACCATCATATATGACAGTTGTCCGGAGTTGGTATCTTTCAAGGGCAGTGACTGGATACATTGCACGGCAAGATAGTGATTACTATTCACGGACGGGTGGTGCCCTCAATTAAATGCTCGGTCCCTTGTTCTTTATATATCGTTGAACTATTGGCTCTATTCAGCTGCATTCATGAGAAGATGGGTGTTCTCCCACGGTTCCGACTTTGACATAATTTTTCGAGCTTCTATCGTGGCTTCTCATTGGTTGATTTTGATCTTTCATGGCTCAACGTACAGGACCCAATCATTCATCTGATCTCTAAGAAAAGACTAGGTACGGAGAATTGCCTCGGTCTCGGAAGATGACAAGTGGGTCTATTGTCGATTTCATCTGAAGCTATTCCCATTTCATGGGTACATGTTAAAATCTAAGTGGATTTTTACAAATGACAGCTCTCCACAGACTATGACCCCTTGATCTTTGTTATGTTATATCCAAGATACTTCAATGGCACGAGCCACACTACATACGCACCACACCCAGTCATACTCAAATAACATTATCAAATCTTCCTTCTGACCCGTTTTCAAAAGGTTCTAGAGGGAAAATAAGGCGATTTTGGCTGACAGCCACAAGTATCGTGTTCCAATGATTTATACAATCCATTTTAAGAGTAGATCCTCGCCAAATCTATCGACTCGTGGAGGTGCAAGGTTAGGCAATTCTCCGATTGACCAGCAATGTCCATGTCTAATGGTGGCAACTCTCAGCGAAAATAGTTGAATGAAACCAGGCTTCATCGATCATCTATCATTGATACTGTTTTAAGAATGGATAATTGAAATTGGCATCTACATGGAATTTACATTTTACTTCGGCGAACCCCAGAACTTATACTCCACCTGTTCTTGACTCTCTTTGATTGTACCGTTTGACTCTTAAATATACATGTCTTTCTGTCGCTACAAATTATTCCATCGTGCTTAGCTTAGCTTAAGCCTCGATTGGCAGTGACATATTCGATGTATTGGTGTTACGAAGTCAACGACGTGCAAAAACCTGGTCATTGGATTTGAGACTGCCCGGATGATATGAGCCGTACAAATCTCGTCGTGGAGGCATGGACATGTTGGGCCATAGCCGTCGTATTCATTGCAGTGAGAATTTCTGCACGGGTCTCGAACTTGGGATGGAGACAATTAAAATTGGATGATGGTTTAATGTTTGCCGCTTTGGTTCGTAGCACTCTGATGCAGTTTGTTTGGGATACAATTCTGATGTGCAGTGATAGTTCGCATATACAGCTGAAGCAACCTCATCATACTACCTCGTGGCTCGCTGGCTAGGTTATTCGAATGGTGGAATGATTGAAATAGAGCGTCAGACTCTGGATCCTAATTCTTCAGAATGGTTATATCGAGTTAATGGGGCTAAAACTCATATTTGGAATTGGGTAACCTATATTTCGTTGATGTGGTTACTAAAAGCTTGTTGGATCACCTACTATGCTCGTTTAATGTAAGCTTGGATTTTGATATCTTTATTGTATTTCGACTAATATTGAATTATAGTTCAGCTGCCGAGAAAAGATCATTGAGACGTATCACTGTAGGATATGCGGTGTTGGGTGTCACATATCTATCAGCTATTCTGGTAGTATTTTGTAAATGTATGCCATTGAAGAAGCAATGGCAAATTTATCCAGACCCAGGAGGTGAGTAACTGACGGCAAGCCTGTTTGGAGACCTCTCTAATGACGAACCACAGATTCCTGTCATTCTGGCTATTCTATCTTTCAAATGGCTTTTATTATATCTCTTAATACAGTAACACATATGTATATCATGGCAATACCTCTTCCTGTATGTTTAAATAACAGGCCTCATAGCTTTTCTTTTAAATCATAACTGACACAATTTAGACAATTCTTGGCACGAAAGGAATGTTACCATATCAAAAGCTTTTCCTTCTCGTCCTTTACAGTGGGGGATTCCTCGTCACCGTCTTCGGAATACTACGTTGTGTTTCCATTCTGACCGTAAGTTCTGGATCCGATGTAACCTTCCCATTTCTCATTTCCCCCACCGTTCTTCCCATCCCAATAAGCCTTTCCAAAGACTAACCCACCTCAAGGCTCTAGGCACAGCCACATCCAGCGGACAATGGTCCCTGCGCGAATCATTTCTCGCAGTCCTCGTAACCAATCTTCCAATTATCGCTCCAATCATCAAACGCTTTTCCCAGCAAGTCCGTGATCAATCCACGAAACTATCATCACATACGAGAAGTTCGCCTTTTCGTGATGAGGAACTCGAATTGGGCGAATTGAAATCGATTCACGAAAGATCCCGATCGAGAGGGAGAAAACAATCTTTAATTCCGAGGATAAAAGAGATTGGAACTGGGGAATGGGATGATGATGAGGCTGTTATGGTTCCGAAAGCTACACTGCGAAGACCTAACATGGGGCGCAACAGTCCGGTGCCGAGTGAGGATGAGAGGGGCAATTATTTCCAGTCTCATACTCACACGTCCACTCCTGGTAATGGCAATGGGAGCTCGAAAGAAGAATTACAAATATTGGAATTACAACAGCGATTGGATTTAGTACCGAAGAAAGAAAAAAGTAATATGAGAACGACGATTCAGGCGGGCTATGGAAATCATAATCGTTGGAATTGGAACAGGGATGAGAGGAAAGATGGAGACGAGGAGGAGGTGGAAGAGGGCCAGATTAGAGTGGTGCAGGAATTTAGATTTACGAATAGTGCGAGTGGGGTTTATGGGGGACCTGTTGCTGGACGATAGGTTGGTATTGGATGATGGGGATTGTTGTTTTGTATGTGTGAAGAGAAATATCTGGAGAAAGAAGTAGCTCTAAAGGGGTAAAGAAAGGATAGGAGAAGCGAAAACGGAGAAGGGGGGAGGGGCGGAGAAAGACGGAATTATATGATACCCAATGTTAGCATTTTTCAACTCAATCTCGCACTTAAAAAGGTCGGCTCAAGTGAATTTGGACTGACGTCAGACGTTTTGAAGATGATTGCGCGACGTTGTATATGTTATGGGCGTTCTAGACAAGATGGAATGAGTGACATACTCTATTCAAGTGAAAGGAGGAGAGCGTCCGTCAATTTCGAGAGATTTCTTAGAGTACGTTGATTCTGGAGACGAGGCATGAGGATAATTCGTTCGAGTGAACGGAAATAAAGTATATCTGATCGATTGAAAGAGGAGTTTGTTCGTCATCTAAGGCACGAAGTCATTGATGTGTCTTCTGTTTCGAGTTAATTGGAAAGACGTAGGTTGATTTTATTTTGCTAGGGGGTCGAAAGATTTTCTGGATGGAAGATCTTGGAGATGAACGATTCCAGATACAATGTTCCGAATACATCGTTTTCTATTCTACCGGTACTATGTCGAGTAAGGTAGACCAGGTATATTCTAACATCTTATCGCAATAATGAAGTATAAGATTCTGATGCCTCGAAGTTCTAGGCTTGGAAAAGTATCTTTGTCATGGCTTATAGTCTTTTGTCTATCTCTCAAAGATTCTGGAATTCAACCGAGTTTTTGATGTCAAGTACGCATCTCTTCGAAGCTTTTCATTGATCTCTCTTCCAATCCCAATTCAATCACATTTATCCAGAAACCCATTTTTCTTCCATTTTCGAAATTGGCCACATAGCTCCAGCTTTTCAAATTCTCGAAGTTTTTACTGGACCTCGGGTATATTAGGAAAGGCTACTTCAGATTGTCTCATGACAAGATCCACACACAGATCCCATCACCGAGAGCCCTTTTTTAATCAGCCCCAAGAAATTACATTAAACCAAAATCACCTTTTACAGGAACTATGTGTCGCAATACAACCCCTCGTTACTGGTGCTGTCATTTCTCCTACCGAAACGACGCTATCACTCCTGATACCCCAACGCCAGCTCCATATTGCAATAGGAAAGGATCATCCTGTCCCTCATACCGCGAATGCGGGCGCAAGTTCTTCCAGCAAAAACAAGTGTGTGCGTATTGCGCTCTAAAATTGAACCAATCCCCGCCAGTAAAGGAAAAAATTAAGAACTGGAGCAAAGAAATCTTCTACCATAAAGTTACCAGTGAACTTGTGGACTTCTTGAATGATAAAAGAAGGGATAGGGGGAAACCGATATTGACGAATAGTGAGAAACTTCAGGTCTGGGGTAGGGTAGAGGGGTGTTTTAATGCTGCGGTGGAGGAGCCGAATTATGCGGAGCTGTTTTCTTTCCAATTCGGAATATTTTAGGAATGATAGACTTGTTCGGGATATCAAGGAGAGAGTTTTATCAGAGAGAGAAAATGAAAGAGCTGAGAAAGACTGTTAGTTGATATACATCTTGCCTCGAATCAGCTTCATGTAGCTACAAATGGTAGTTATGCTGAATTTGAGGTTCAATCTCTGTCTTCTGAACTTATCTCTCTCGCTAGATTGTCTTTATAGATAGTTTTAGACCTATTTAGTATCAATTTTTATGCTTTTAATTTGATTTCACGTTGGCATGTAATTCATTCCATGTTTCCTGTAATCATTAGACCAATTTAGACATTTTCACTCGGGTCGATCTGCTTCTGTACTATGCTTTGAACTTTAGAATAAGCGAAAATTATCTGGTCGTTCATACACATGTTTTCCATTCCCCTGCCTACCCGAAACAGAATATTAATCCGTCAGCAACAAGTCACGAGCGGCTACATATTTTTCCCGCACACCATCCGGCTTGAGTGGCTTGGCGGCTGTCTGTGCCGCATTTCAGGCAGAAGAATAATTTTCCGAATTTCGACTCTTTGGTTTCGAGTTTTTCATATTATATTCTTGGTCTTGTCCAGGGAATTATGCGAGCAGTATTGCATTCGAATTTATTTGATTCGATGGTGTGAAATCTTAAATTTTACAATTTGTTGTCGTTTTGTTTTGTAGTCAGCCTGTCAGCCCGAGTTGCATAGCCGACCTACCTCGAGGCCTGTGGCCGGTCTCTCAATTGTAACAATGAACGCAATTCATTCGAGAATGTACCCATGTATTTCATGTTTGATCATGCGCTGCGCACAACTGTCGAGGCTTTCATTTGGTAACCCGTGATAATGCGCCTGAAGTGGTATGTCAGGGAATCTCATGGTCACAATCAGCCGCGTCTATAGACCTGTGGAACGGAATTCGAGTATAGATTGGTGAGTATCTATTGAGATCAATTATCTTTATAACATCAGATGTTACCCATATATCAAGAATCACAATCACAATCACAATCAAAATCAAAATCAAAGTCTCCAGAACAATCATCTTTCATCGATTTCAGATCAAGTCAAATTCACTCAAAGATTCTCCTCAACAGAATGTCAGCAACATTAGAATACGACTTCAACACTCTCTCATCTAACTCCCCCGCTGAAAATAACCGCAATAATGTGTTTGTCATACCACCCCCCAAAGATCTTGGTACAGATGGATGCACATCAAGCACTGAAATTCGACCCTCTACCCCAACACCCAATTCAAGAAATACTCCCATGTTAACACCTGATCATACTCCCGATTCAGAACGCCTGCTTTCTCCTTGGAACAATCACTCTTTATCTTCCCCATCAAAGCCCGGCACGTTCCCAGACACACCCATTCTCACCCGCGATCGCTACGATCTAAATTTCACTCGGACTTCTTCCCGTCTCCATCTCCAAAATCACAATTTAAATCTCGAATCCAAGGACCTACGCGCACATTATCAGAATCTTCAATTCTACCGAAAATGGACTTCTCATTTGATTTCTCACCTCCCTGGTATCACTGTAACGCGCAATCTTCACTCTGTTATTAGAAATGATAACCCTTATGATTTCCCCCCTCGAGCCGACTACCCCAATGATCTCACCATTCTCACTCGCCAAAAGAATCACCTCCAAAAAAACGAGTTTGTCACCGCCAAATCCGAGCTCCAGGCTCTAACCATGCATCTAATCTCCCTACCCTTCCCCCAAATCCGGGAAAACGAGTATAACGATACTGACACCCTCCTCTACCGCGTGCAGACTGCAGCATCTTATTCTCCTTATGACCGCACCACAGGTATTCGATGCTCAGGCTGGATAGATGGTCTCTACACTTCAGGTATAGCGAACGAAAGAGAAAGAGACGGCGAAGCATTCCAATCCCATTGTCATTACACCCCCGATCCCAGTCCCTATATATCCGTGTCCACATCTGTTGCACGACTTATGAGATTCATCGAGTACAGGGTGGACAAGGAAGCCGAGAGTCGTGTATTTGTCATCTCGCTGAATCGCCTCAAGAAATTGGGTATCAAAGCACAAAGTACGGAGGAATATCTTAAAAGATTTGTGAATTCTCAGGTGAGCTATGTCACAGAAACCCATTGGTTGATAGAGGGATGGATACCGGGTCAGGCGATTGTCAGTGAGATGGATTGCGGGGATTTTTTCAAGATAGCGGAGAGAGAAGGGATCAATAGGGTGGCTGCCACTAGGTACCCATTCAAAGAAGAATTAGAGCCACTGAAGATCGGCTTGGAAAAGTGGCCCAAGAGATATGCGAGTAGGGAGAAGAGATGGGAGTGAGAAAGAGAAATCAATCATACAACCGAAAGTTCAAACCAGAATAGTACACAAGAAATTAGAAGCTCGGGCAAAGATGTTTGCAAAGAACGCACAGATTTTAATATCGGAGTCATGATCTAGTCAAATGGAGGAACGATGAATTGGGAACCGAGAGAAATATCAATACGAATACGACGATTCAGTCTGGCTTAGCTATGGACCTAGCCGTCTCGCTATCGCAATTGGAAGATGCGATGATTTTTTTTTAAGTCGGATACACAAATATAGATATGGATGGGCGTTGGCGTCTCGGTTAATATAATTTGAATATGGATGACATTTTGAAGCTACCTTTTACAGCATGAAGAATCCAAACACCCAAGAACCCCAAACAAAATTGTGAAATTAGCGAGCGTGAATAAAATATGAGAAAAGAAGTTGGCCACTTGACCGAAAAGATGGGGAGGAAGTTGAAAATCATTCATTCATTTGTTTATCCTGTCTATCTCTCTGATGTATACCCATCATTCAACAACCAGCGCCAGAACCCCAAAAAACACCTTTGAACATCAGAATGCCCTGCATCAGTCCACCCATTTGCCTACCCAATCTACCCATCTACCTCATTACTCCTTGTAAATATCGTCATCAAACTTTCCAAATCGATCTCTGCCCTCCGCCTCAGCATTAACCCATACGCTAACACTGGTTCCCGGACATTTGAAAACTCCCCATCCATCGTCTCCAATCTCTACCTCTCCTTGCTCCCATCCCAAGACATCTGTCCATTTCTCTCCCGCATGAATTTCTCCTACAAACATTCTCTTCTCTCCTGGTCCCGCATTACTTAATACTACCGCGCAACCGGATGGTCGATCCCATGTTCCATATCTTACCCAGCCGATACAGGTTGCGTAGTCGAAATAATCTTTTTGCTCTCCATATGCGTAGAGTTTTCTGGCTAGAGCAAGATTTGGGAGTGCACCACCGCAAGATGGAGGGAAGGGATGTTCGCCCTTTATGCCGTAGAGATCGCCGTAAAAGATGCAGGGGTAACCATCAAAACGGAGGAGGATGAGAGAATAGGCGAGGGGTTTAAAGAAAGGTTCTATGGGGGCTTCGAGGGCTTGGTAAGGTTGGGTATCGTGGTTCATGACCAGTGTCTAGGGAGTTGTTAGTTTTACTTGTTTGAGAGAAAGAAACGGACAGCGATAGAGAGTTCGGAAGAAAAGAAAGGAAAAGAATAACTTACAACAGCATTAACTGGTGTAGTCTGAACCAAAGTGTCATCAAAAACGCTTCTCAAATCCCCTCCTTCCGTCTTACTCAATTTGCTGAAGTTATAAACTAACGGTGCATCAAAGAGACTGAACTTTCTTCCCATGCGATCCAAATATTTGTTCATATCATCCAAACTATCCTTCCAAAACTCTCCTACGAAGAACCATCCTTGACCGTATTTGTCATTCATAAGCGTAATGAACTTTCTCAGAAAATCCTCACTGAAATGTTTGACTGCATCGAATCTCACTCCCTTGAGTGTGATTTGATCTCCGAGCCATCCTCCCCAATTCAATACATCTTTTTCTACCTCTGGATGATCGTAGTCTAGATCTGCGAACATGAGGTAATCGTAATTACCCTTTTCAGAATCGACATCACCGTCATCTGCCCAACCTTTTGTTTTATCTCCGAGGATCTTGTAGATTGCGGTTTTTTGGTTTGCATCATTGTAATCTGTGCCAGAAAAATGATACCAGTGGTACTTTTGTTTCGAATATTTATCGCCACGGCCGGGAAAGTCGAAACCGAGCCAGGCTTCGATTTCATAGGGATCTGAGATGGTCTTTGTGCGGTCTTCCTCGTCGACTTCTTGGGCAAGACACTTTTCTTTATGGTCTGCTGCTGCTTTGTGATTGAGGACTTGAGGGAGAAGGAAATGTTAGCTTTTTTTTTTTTTTTTTTTTCTAGAAGCATATTGTTTCGAGGAGTTATTACCAGCGTCCCAATAGATTCCTACTCCAACTTCATTGGCTTTCTTCACCATCTTTATCAACTCTTCCTTGTTACCCCATTTTGTACCTTTCCCTCCCTTTTGTTCAAATTCCCCCAAATCGTATAAATCATAAACATCATAACCATTTCCAGATTGAGAAGAAGCTTTACATCCGGGTGGAATCCACATGTTATCGATACCGGTAGCTTTGAGAGATGGGATTGCATCGTGGAGTCTTTGCCAATGTTTATGATCGTCTGGAACATACCATTCAAAGGCTTGGAGCATGGTCATGTTCTCCGGAGTAGGTTTTCCTATTGATGTTAGGTATACTTCTTCTAAATTGGGATGTTGGAGTGGTTGGGAGGTTGCTTACTTTCTTCATTAATATCCCCCATCTTGATGGATTTTGGTGAGACTTTTCTTGGCTTTGATGGATAACCAAAATTATGTAGTCGTTGCAGAAGAAGAATATAGGTGTATAGGAATCAAGAAGAGTTTGAAGAAGAAGATAGGAGAATCTACAAGATTAAATAATGAATTCTAAAGATGGAATTGTCGTAAGATTACAATGAATTCCATTTTCGAAACTCAGATGCCCCTCCAAAATTCCAAGTAAATAATTCACCCCGCCTGGTTTTCAAGTTTGGACTGGGGTTAGAATAGAGCTTGGAGACAAATAAGCTTGGAAATGATAGTCTAACGTGCAATTTCCACCTTCTAGACTCTAAGACCTTGGTTTTGGGAGGGAAATGCATGAAGGAAAGATAAGACTAGTTGACCCCTGGAACTAACAAAGGCATCATGACGTGGTGGGCAAAGAACTATTCTTTTGCATTGATTCAAGAATTTCAAGACATGAAGCTTTTCAAAGAATGTTATAATTGGATATCATGATATTTGTAGCGACGACAAGCCTCGATATACTACGGTACCTAGAGACCCTTTGTTACACGACTTGTTAGCCGGAATTTTGTACGATGAAAGCAAGTTATTGAAGTGTCATATTTCGTTACTGGCTCGTTTCTATCGACTCGAATCTTGGATATGCAGTACAACATTTGAAGTAGCGCTAACGGTAACGGTAACGGCCTTGATATTATCGAGTATTTGTGTTACAATATCAAAAGAAAAAGAGATGAAGGTATCGCGAGTTTGGTCGACGGTACCAACAAGACACCCAAGACTTCATTCAGGAACAGAGTCGAGATCAGCTCTTGGTCCCTGACACTCCCCCCACATGGTCGGTCAGATAGAAAATCCCCCAGACCAAGATAAGTGAAGCGTAAGTACTAGGAACTTAGTATGAAGAAGTGTAGCAAGCGGACAGAGCAATACGAGCCGACGTTCGGGGTCGTACTGCAAGTTAAATCTTCATCGAGTTGGCGTCTTATATATCATCCATCGGTTACGCCAATAATTCGGAAGTTGATGAAGGGGGTATGAGGTTAGCTTCTAGTTCCCTCTCTTCTTTTTCTTCAACAACGAAAGATAAGTTTAGAGTCAAAGTGCTCCAAAAATAACACGTAGAATGCAGTCTGTTGACCTCTTTTCACGAGTTGTTCGGGGAACCGTCAAAACGTCAAAAAGCACGCCAAAATGAAGCATCGCGAACTATGGACATTGAACATTGACACTCACCGACATTCCAAAAAGTTTGGTAGATGATTCTCAATCCAACCCGAAAGAGGGACCGAAACGATTCACCCCTACCTCGTCACCATCTTATTTCACCTCAATTCATTCCACCTTTTGGTTTGGCATTTCTACCAAGACCAAGGGTAAGAAGTAAAAGATTGATCCCCCGGTCCCCTGGTCCCCTGGTCCCCTACAAATATTTACATGGTTACTACGACAACCGAACTATCTCAACATTTACTCTTCCATTTCATCAGATATCTTCCCATGATTTCAATGATTTCAATGGTTTCATTTGCTTCAATCTTGACAACGATGCTTCCTATTTTATCTGCGTGTTAATGAACTAATGAGATTCTTGTAAATTCATTCTGTACACTACTTGTCAAACCGACCAATCTCATCCTCGTACCAATTGCCAAATTTAGTCGACGGGTTGCGGCATGAACTGTTCCACAAATCCGTCAATATTTACCTCCCGGTCATCCTTATGAGCGGATATTACTCAACGGAATTATATTGGAAAGTCGAGGTCAAATGTCGCAATCAAGTTCTCGTCGACAGTCGGATTTTAAAATCCATGAAGATTCCAATTCTCTAAATGATATGGTTGAAAATAAAGATATCAAAGAAGTGGACGGGGAGAACGCGACAAGTGAGGGGAACGATATTGGGGATGTAGTGTCTCAGTTGGAGGATCGACAAGGAAATACAGAGGACAACTTGGATACGGAGGAATCTGAAATTGGAGGAGATTCAATATTGGATCAAGAGTTACCAGAGTTGCAAGAGGACGATTCGATACTCGCAGACGCAGAAATGAGACACAACGAACACGATGAATGCGAAGACTGCAAACACGCAAGAGAGGAGAAGCAAAAGCGAACAGAAGCAAGGGAACTGCAGATGCGGCGAATCGATGCGGAAATCAAGGATGCAGCACAAAAGGTTTTAGAGAGCATTGAAAAGAAGGATCCCACGAAGAGTACGTCCACGGATGAGTACAACGATTTGATTCTTAGCACACAAACGGCAGAAAGCTATGAACCAGAAGATCATGATGATTCTCTTTCAAGTGCAGGAACCGACGAGAGCTACGAAAGAAATCCATACAACGGGCAGGATGAAACGGAATTGACATATGATACTACAAACGCCACGTTGGAGAACGAAGAAGACGCGGAGGACGAGGACAGCATTATTCGCTACGATCTTTCTAGTACCGATGCCGAAACAGAGCGTGGGGATTATGACATGGAAAGGAGAGACAGTAGCTCACGCTATGGAGATGTCGAAGACGATGTTTTCAGTGATGATTCCGACAAGAGTCCTCGATTATCAATAGGTTCTGCCGAGGAAGAACCCAGCAAAGTGAGCCTGAGCAATCGAAACTCATGGCAATCAAATCGACATCCTGATTTAAGTAAAGAAGCTCATCAATTGGTTGAACTCAATTCACCAGTTGTTGGTGAAGAAGCTGCTACAGAATCTATCATCTCAAGAATTCCTAACGGTAGTTCTCATTCTCGTACGTCTGCACCGAGAGCAAGGGAGTCATCGTGCAGTCCGAGAAAAGTACCGCGTCATCCATTCCGCACACCATCAGATATAAGGGCGATGCAAATGTATTCACCTGCTCCTTCACTTTTTTCCACCCCTTATTCAGTAAAACGACAACAAAATCCTACGGTTTCTCGTCTTGGTACTCCAACTGGTTCTCAATTCTCTAAAAGTCGTACGCCAACTCGTTTCAAGAAAACTAGAGAAGAATCCTCTCTTGTACTTCTCCATGTTACCGTTCTTCCATTGCAATGGCAGTACGCCAAAGCTGTCCTCGCTCCAGAACTTCCTGCAAATCTTTACAGTATTCGTGAGGCATATTATCTTCTACAAGAAAAGCTTAGCGAAACCATTCTAACTCGTGGAATATTACTTCCTCATCCACAAGATAGTTATGAATGTCTTCAAGAGCGTTTTCTTGATGCTTTAGAACTTCCATTTCGCCCCCGAGCTAAAATTCTTCGGTGTGGACATTATATGGGTCCTAACACCACATCCTCCGACGATGACTCGCCGGACGAGAGAGATAGTGGATTTGGTAGTACTGGACGATTTAGACCGAGACCCGAGAAGATCTGGTGCGACATTTGTCGCAGAGACGTCAGATACGAAGATGACGATCAAGATGAAGATGATAAAAGATTCAACGTCAAAATCTTCGCAAGCAACGGTTTAATGAGAGCTGGTGCCTGGGCAGCCGCATGGCGAGAAATGGAAAGAGTAGATATTGAAATTGAACCATTTGTTCAACCATGGATGGTTGAAGATATGGAGGATTTAATCGAGAGACTAAGAGAAGCCGAAGAAAGAGATGAGGATAGCTATGGGCTTTATTCAGATGATTCGAGTAGAGAAAGTTTAGGATCGGAAGCTCAGAGGTTACATGAGCGGGGGATGGACAAAGTTACATTGAGACAGAAGAGAGGGGGCATGGAAGAGAGGATTCAAAGAAACGAATGGTTAGCTGCTACTTCTAAGGCTGCGGAAGAGGAAGCCAAGAAATGCGCGAAGGAGGCTGAAGCCTTGAGATTGAGAGAAGAGGAGTTGGCGATAGCTAAAGAGGAAGAAGCTAGACGGGTTGAAGAAGAAGCCGAAATCTTGCTACTCCAAAAAGAATCTGAAGCAGCTCAGAGAGCGGAGGAAGAAGCTGAAAAGCTTCATATTAGAGCGGAAACTTTGAGGGTCCAGGAAGAAAAAGCTGAGAAACTACGAATTGAAGCTGAAGCTGAAGTTACACGGCTTGCGGAAGAAGTGGAGAGAGCCCGAGAGTCTACTGATCTTGATCCCGGGTCACTGAAACATAACGACGAAGACCAAGCCGCCAAAGAGCTAGAGGCAGAGGCCCAAAGACTTCATGAAGAAATGGCATTAGAAGAGGAAGCACAGCGTATTTTCGAGGCAGAGCTTGCAGAACAGAGGGTTCATGAGGAACGAGCTGGGGAGATTATGGAGGAAGAAGAGATTTGGAGAAAAGCTAAAGAGGAAGAAAACTTCCAACGAAAACTCGCAGAACAGGAAAGGGAGGCGGAAGAAACGAGATTAAGGGACATCTATGAGAAAGCATCGACCCGAAATAAAACACCACTATCTCCTTCTACTTCTACTCTTACTTCGAAACAAAAAACTCGTACGAGGACTATAGAAGGAGATGAAACACTCACAGAACTCCTGGTCAAAGCAGCAGGTGTAGCGATGCGCGATCGGAAAAATATACTCATCTTAGTTCTTAGCGTGGTAGTACTAATTCTCGCGCTAAAACCAACTTCAACTCAAGAAATTGAAAAGAGATCTGCACCGGATATTATTATCCAGAACCATAGGTATGAAGTTGGCCAGAGTGTCAATCAGAGAGGCTATGCTGCTTCTGAGAGTATTTTGCCCATGAGGGACATTGAAAGTTCAATTGAGTGGAAGGGACAGGGAAGGGATGTGGTTATTACGAGTTCAGCGCCGGCTGTAGTGCAGGGTGAGACTATCGAGGCATCAAATAAGGGAGGAAGATTGGAGATTGATGCTCCTGTTCTGAAGGAGATTAAGAAACCTCTTCAAATCAGCGCATCTGAAAGAGAGAATCTCCAGACGGCGAAATGGAAGAGGCCAGCTTTGAAGATTGAAACGGAGGTTGAGGAAACTGTGTCGAAAGATACTCCAACCTTCGATTCTCCCTCAGATACAAATTTTGGAAACGCAAATTTGCCAGCAACCGATTCAGAACCTCAAGAGGAGAATCCAATTATCGACAGTAATACCGAATTATAAATCGGAAAAATAATAACAGAAAGAAGAAGGAAGGATAAGTAAATAATGATGTGGTTCATTTGATACAGATACAATATGTTCAGATACCTGGCTATGAATATTGCAAGCGCGTGCATTGTTGGAGTAATTATGTAGCGAATGAATGAATGAGCGATTATGTTGGTTAGTCGGATTTTTTATGTGATGATACGGTTATAGTTATGTTTGTTTGGAAATTTGGATAGAATTTAGGATTCTTACGCTCTTTTTTTTGTCTTGGCTTGGCTTGGATGAAGGCGTGTGTATATGACATTGATGATTGATTGGATTTTTTCCGGCAGAACATTTGTCGGTGATATTTGGAACTTGAGAAATGGATGAAGTTGGAGATTTTATCATGGAGGATGATGAAAGGGAAGAGTGAGGGTAGTGTCGTTGTATATATCGTTCTGATAGTTGTTTGGATGAATGAATGAATGTAGTTGATAGGCTAGGATAGGATAGAATCGATAGATAGATAGTAAAATGAAGCTAAAGTGAAATTTATTACCTTTTCTTGGAGGATGATGATGATACATAATACTTCGTAGTCTAGAAAAGAGTAGATGGGTAGGTATCACAACCATCAGCTTAAAACGGTGCTTTGATACGGCAAACAGGTAAAGATGGAAACTTTGTATGTGTGTGCTTTCTGGTTTTATCAAATGGGATATTTCTAAACGATACCAGATATACTGTAGCAAGCCGAGTAGACAGGCACCATTGTGTTGTTTTTTCCAAGGGCAGGGCACCGAAGCAGAATCTAAGCGTAAAAGATCATCCATCGCTTAACTGCTAAGTGGTGTGATATGTTTGAAATCATTCATGTGCCAGCAAACGCCTGAACGATTCTCGCAAAGTGAATTGGCGAAATCTAGAATGTTAAGCGAGCTAACTTTGGTGAATTGGAGATAACACGAAATGTCATGGAGCAATGCTAGATGTTTAGATGTTGCATACGAATCGAATGTTTCTGATTGAAATTGTGAAGCTGAGAATTGGACTTGTCTGAGTGAAATGAGAAATTATGCAGCATTTTCGGGAGAATATCAAGAGCAAGTCGACCGAACGATTATGTGATAGGATTGAAATAGCCCCTTCAAGTGAGTTAGAAGGGTCTCAACTTTCCCCACGCGATCAAAAAGATCGCTAGAATGAAACGTTCTTGAAAGGAGATTTCAATACCTGTCCGAGCTATGGCACGGTGTAGAGTCCTTGCCATTCAAGTGAACCGGAACACTTTGTTCTTGCGAGGCGATGGAAAGATATCTAGCGGTGACATTTGAGAACTTCACGATCTTGTCGACAACTTCAACTTCGATCCGTTTCAGAAATCTTCGATAAATCCTAAAATAAAATCCTTTAAACTGCGACTCCTTTCGAAAGAAAAGCTTTCAGGAGTCATCAAACACATCTTTAGAAGAACATTTACGCTACTATTATGGCCAATAAAATGAACTCCATTCACGAGTATCTTTGTGTATCCATAGACATGGTCGATTCTGTTGGTTACTTTTATTGCATCTATAATTGGATTTAGAGCTTTGGTACTCCTCATTTAAATTGTGAATTGAGGACTCTCGTAGCTCAAGCCTAAAGTTTATGCAATAACTCTATCTGGATCTTCAATCGTGATACGCCGAGACTACGTTGATGGAAATGAGGCTTCGGTTATATCATGTGGGTAATATTCAGTCCTGTATACCTTGGTTTACGGGAGGCGTAATACTTTTGTTGACGTGATATCGTATCAAGAACACGCCTCACTACCAGCTTCTCCTTATTTGTGTGGTCGAGAAAGTAAAGGGCGAGAATTGAGAAGATGTTGTGATTTCAATGCAAGCTGTCATCAAACATGCACCTGTCCAAACCGCTCAAGTGCGAAAGGAATTTCAACTGAAATCGTCTTCATATTGCTGGCATTTGATGGTTGAAAAGTGAGCTTCTGAGTGTATTTTGCACAACTCCACCGTGTGCCAGAACAATTATTGCGAGAGAGGCTTGCATGAAAGTGGGCTATTGAGTGGCATAATGTTTGGAAACTGAATCGATAGCTGGACTAGCTGACAACCGTTCAAACTCACCCTTTTTTTTCACTGGAATCACCACCAACTATTTTTGTAGGAAAATCTGCCCTTTTAACTAATCCTGTTTTATCCATATCATTGAATCAGTAAAAGTCAATTGTTTCAATTGGAATAAAATATTTTAATGGTATGAAAGAGGAGGATAAGTAGAGACTGTTTTATTTTCCCAGCTTTAGCTCATGTTGTCCTGAGATGATAATCCTATTGCCCTAAACACCATAGAAGGAATGGAGAAGCCACGCAAATACAGCTGGGATAATACACTACAAGATTCAAATCTATATTGAATATTGGCTTTTCATTGTTCTCAACGCTTCATCGAGGTAGTGAGTAGTGGAACAAGAACGCTACATTCATTGCAGCCTTATCCGAGTGGTAAAAAGTTGCGTTCGATCAAAGGAATTGAACCGATATCATTTGATGTCTAGCCAATACGAATCATACTCTCAAGCGTATGATACACACAGTATCTTATGATCATTTAGCTGAATTCTTTTGGGTAGCCAGCCACTAAGCATACAGAACGAAGCGTCCTAATTCGATGTCTCATTACTCAACGACACCTGATTTAACAATAGCAACACGAGCTATTGGAGTACCAGAACGAGTACCAAGTCCTTCGATTCTCTTCACAAGATCCATACCCTCAATTTCCTCGCCGAACACCACGTGTTTGCCATTCAACCAAGGTGTGGCTATTGTGGTAATGAAAAATTGAGAGCCGTTTCTATTGATGGTTAGTTTTTCATCGCTAACTAACTTATGGGTACCAAGAACGGGTGTTAGAAACAAAACTTACGTATTTCTACCTGCATTAGCCATACTTAATTGACCAGGCTTCGTGTGCTTGAGCTCAAAATTTTCGTCCGGAAACGTTCTTCCATAAATGGATTTTCCACCAGTTCCCTGAGTGTATATTAGCAGTTTCTCATCAGAGATGATTCAAGTGAGTATTATAACCTACATTTCCTCGAGTGAAATCCCCACCTTGCAACATAAATTGTGGAATAATACGATGGAAAGAACTTCCAGCGTATCCAAATCCATGTTGACCGGTACACAATTCACGGAAATTGCGTGCGGTTCGGGGAGTGATCTTATCATAAAGCTTGAATGTGATGCGACCTGCGGGAGCTTGAAGTGATATCAGCAAAGGATGAACCCACCAACAAGCGTAAGACCCTACCAGAATCAACAGTTATGTCAAAGAAGCAGTTTTTGCTTGAGTTGTCATCATCTCCGGGCTTGGCCAAAGCAGCTACAGGGTTAGAAGTCGAGGATTGGATGAATGGGAACGAAGAGGTGATTGAGAAGAATGAAGGCTTTAAGAGATTGTAGAGCGAAGAGTTGTCTCCCTCAGACGATAGAATTGGTGATGGGTATGCATACTTCTGAGAAGGCGTGGAAAATGGCGGTGCCATATATCTTGGTTTTGCGTCATGGTGAAGCCATTGGAAGGCAGACGTTGTTGAAAACATCTTTATATCAGGAAAGAAGTTAAGAACAAGTTGAATGAAGTTATTGGGGATTGTAGTAACCAGAACTCGACTTCAAAAAATGCTCGTCGATACTACCGAATTGTCAAAGTTGAGCGACACACGTGATGTCGTTAGAGCCCGTGATTTAGCCGAACATCTGAAATCAGTTCAACAATGTATTGGTCCCCAGTCTAATTGAGACACAAGAGGCATGTCGACGACGACAGCTTGGTATTTACGACTTATTGTAGCTAATTTAATTGATAATTTAGATCTAAATAGGCCAGAGCCCTGTTACCGTCTCCCTCTATCTCCAATATATGCTAATGCTTAGTTCTTCACAAGCTTTCCATCCTCAGGTCTCCACATAAGCCAAACGCGCGATATGGCTCTGGCGCGATAACTTCCTTCAATTCGCGAGTTCTTCTTCATCACCTTTTATAGCAATTGATATTTCAGGGAAGAAAGGGCGAGCAATAACGAAACCATAAGCTTTATACAATTTGTGTCCGTATCAATTGGTCCGACGAATACCTCAAGTTCCGTTTCGTCTGCAAGCTTCCAACGCCATTACATCATAAGACTACCTTTTCCTTTACGACAATGCTCTGGATTTACAAAGCATTAACTAAGGAAAGAGATCAGGAAATTGAATCAGGAATTATTCGACACGAGTTACAATATATTTTATAAATGATTAGAGAGAAGCAGGTGTTCCCCACGCGAGTGTGGACGACTCATGGCCAATTGGCGACCTGTAAAAAAGATTTCAAGAAGATGATCAAAATAGTTTCCAGTGGACCTGTTTGCCATGCACATCTTCAGCCAGCATTCGTGAGGTTTTTTCCCCCAATAGTTTTCAATGTTTCTAGGAGTTACTATCTACTCCTAATCTGTCAAGATATGAACATGATCATTCATTTTATACACAATCATACAGGTTCTTATGATATAGGCATTTATCGTTCTATCGAACCTATTTCGTATGAATGAATATGTAAAAGTAATCAATCATGCTCTCGGCATATCACAGCCATATCTTCTCCCGTCTAGAATCTAGGATTCAGTTCTCTTATGCCAAAAGTCGTTGGATATTGGTGTTGTAGCTATATCTCCATATCATTATCTTCATCCGATTCAGTTACACTTCTAATTCTTTATCGACGATGCACTTCCTTCGGCTATTATGAACTGTATTTGTGTCAAAAGACAATGATCTTCAAGTACAAAAACTGACAGACCATTTTCTATGAACGGACGTCGATCCCCTCTTTTAGACCAGCAGAGCACTGCATCAGATTTAAATCTGACTTTTGAACGGCGAGTCTTCGCATCATTTTTTGAACGATCGTGTTAAACTCGACATCATTATTGCTTTGCTCTATTCAGACTGCTATCAATTGTGATAATAATAGGTCATATGCATTCAAATGCAAAAGTCCTTATAACCATTTTCCTAAATTACTGCTCCACAAGACAACGGCCAGTATTGCTTGCAGTACACTGAAAGAGCCCACCTCACGAATGGTTTGTGTTCCGCTCTACTCGCCCATCAAGAAACTCCAAATCAAGCCATCATGTATGGAAGGATAATTGACCGAGAACCTCCTCGATTTCTCTGATCTCGCTTGTCGTGATCATCCCTACCGGTCCTTCACATGTGAAACCATAAACCGCGGCAGACAAGGATACTTCCCCAGATTACCCCGCAGACATGTGTTCCTGCAGCATGCTTAGCATGTTCATTCTTTATGATGTCCGTCCGAAGATAAAGTTAAGCTCACAATGCTTTTGTTCCGAACGGAATTTGCAGGGAATTAGCTGCGGGTGGCTAGTCGTCGACCCTGTTTATTTGTGCTTCCCCTCATCACATCATTACTGTTTATGATGAGCACCTACCAATAAATATTGAAGGATTCCGATACGTTTCAAGTGCCTAAAAGCTGCAGATGTTTGTTAGGTAGTTGCTTGCCGATCGATATACATTGAGACGGTGAGAGGTAAAAATGCATTTATCCGATCTGAAATATATAATGCGGATACGCATACATTTATAAATCATAGAGAACTTTCTGAAAGCTATCCTCATAATTGCCTGATTCTGATTCGTCATATACATACGCCCAAAACTCCCTTTCAAGATGCGTTTCACTATTCTCCCATTGTTCTTCCTCGCCTCCAAAGTCCTTTGCGATGGCCAAGCAATCGTAGATGCCATTTCAGAAATCTCAAATACAACCACCTCTCTCAACCAAACCGTCTCTAGTGTATGTCCCCTATTTACTCTTACTCTTCCTGTCATGGTCGTGTCCCATCAATCCATTTTACTAACTCTCTACATCTTTCCCCTCAGTGGTCTGGTAGCCTCCTAACCTCCTTCCCCATTGTTACTCTCTCCGCCAAACTCCTCATCGACATCAACACCGGCACCTGGGTCGCTTCTTCCTCCGCAAATCTCACCCTAATCGAAACCATCACCATCGCCACCGCGACGCAAAACCTCGTCACCGTCGTAGAGGGAACTCTCGACACGATCGTATCTGCTAAACCGAAATTCGACAAGCTACTTTTCAGTCCACTTATTTTGTTAAATTTAGTAGAGGAGAAGAGTGCGACGGATAGGTTTAGCGCGAAGATCATTGAGAAGATTCCGGCTGCTTTTCAGGAAACGGCGAGGTTTGTTGGATTTTATTTTATGTTATATTTCTGATGTTGTGTTTTTTTTTTTTGGAAAGCTTGGGAACTGATTTTTGTTAGAACTATTGTGGCGCCTGTTGATACGGCGTTTGATGCGGCGATTGCGGATTATAAATTATGAGGGAATGAATAATGGTTGAAAGAATCATAATTATTGGATTGACAACGGGAAGTCGGGTGCGAAAAAAGGAGTGGAAAGAAGCTGGGGGGACTAAGCGGTGTTTTCAAACTTCTTTAGTCGAGCAGGAATTTAATGATGAACACTGGGGTGCGATTGAGATATCATCGATCTTGACTGGGAAGCTGCATATGAATGGTAATGAATATTATCTCTGACACGATGAGTATTCACTTCAAATTACTTTCAAACCTCTCTCATTGAGAGTAAGAGCGATCATATGACTAGGGTCGGAATCAATCTTAGGTGACAGAATTTATTAGTGGTAGCAATATTGATAAGTTATGGAAGATTCCTTGCGCATGCTTAATGAAGACATTGTGTATGTATTTATCCATTTCAATCTCCTGGGCTGGATCCCATCTCTGTCCTTCGCGTCCATATCGTGATGTGACATTTACTAGTCACCACACATCCTATTCAGCACTTGCAGGATCCAACTTCTCGAACTTCACCATCACTTGTATAAACCCCCGTATCCATACTCGATCAATGCACGTAATTTACATTCCAATAATATTAACATTATCTCTGACATTAAACCGATGGCCAATTTTTCCTTCCCCATAGATCGTCCCCGAGTTCCCAACATCCAACTCTCGAGGTTCGACCAGCTCTTTTACATCACCCAATCCTAATCCCAGTCCTGTATCCATTTCTATCGCCTTCCGTCTTTCTTTCTGCTCATCTATCCCATTTCCATTTTTCCCATTCCTCCCACCAAAATATGCATCCATTTCCATCGGCTCCGCATTAACACTGACGTGTTTCTTCTTCACCAAATCAACATACGATCTCGCCGCAGCCTCCGACTCAGTAGGTAATTCGGGTCGCAACTGACGCTCTCCATCCCAAGAATCATTGTCGTCTGCGATTTCCTTCGTGGTGAGTTGTCTCTTTGTTCGAGGCGTGGTTGCGAGATAGCGGCGACGTCGGATGAGTATAAAGGCAATGACCATAATGAGTGTTACTCCTAGGATTATGCTGACAGAGATACTGATTTTGATAGTGTTTGTCAGGGAATTAGAGGAATCAGATGTGGGTTGAGCGCTCATTGAAAAAGTCGCAGCTGAGGCTGCTCCCCCGTTTGCTGCAGTGGGTGAAGCGGTTAAGCTTACGCCAATCGAACTAGCCTGATTATTACTCGCGCTGCTTGTGTTGGTAGAAGAGCCAGCAGGCATTTGACCGAGCGTAAATGTCGGGCTGTCTACTTCAGGCTGAGTATCATCTGAAGGAACCCAATATATCTTATAAACTCCAGCTTGGAGTGAATTATTCGGAGTCCAAATTAATGAATTTCCCGATGTTGCAACTGCCATTTCTACAGTCAGTCCTATGTAGTACATTGATATGCCCGACTTGTAACACACCTCCTATCGATATCGCGCCGGCTAGCGAGACACTTGCATTATAATATTGAACGGGTGCTAAATGAAGAGCAACGGAGCCGGTTGCATCAATCCAAGTAATCGTAAATTGGTGTCCTATTACGGGATTAAAGGCTGTGTTTGTGAATTGAAATGAATGAACTAAGCTTGCAAATGCAAGCAATATTAATTGCAAAGAAACATTATGAAATGCCCGCATAGCGAATGCTACACGGAAAAGAGATGGGAAAACAAAAAAGTGACGACAACAAAACCTGGAGAGTACTAAAGTTAACTTTAGGTCCTTATATTTATTTAAGTCCTTGGAATTTCTCGGGGCAAGGCCAAGCCAATGTAGTATTTTGGGGCCACTTATGGCGGTACATGACATGACAATCCTTTTAGAATCATGGCCAACCACGATGCAATGGAGTTATGGCATGCGCTCTGCGAACCATTAAAACATCGGGAAAGAATAGAGGGTGATGTCAAATACTTTAGAGTTGTGTAGGAATATACCGTTAAAGCCACAAAAGGAACATAAGAAATTAGTGAAGTAAGATTGGCAGGCTACGCTGCTCGTTTAATCCTCTGGTTCATCTCGTTACTGCAGCATGCTGACGTAAATAGAACATTTGCGGGTGCACAAGGCTGGAATGTAAGACGCATAAAATGAAGGAATTTCAGTGTAAGAATTGTAAAGTAGAATGATACCAGCAAATAAGACACGTACTTCACCACCTATGATTCTCTGCCCCACGAGTGAGCTTTTGTTGAATTTTACAAAACAGACTTGAAATGTTTATAGAACTAACTAGGTATATAGTGAACACTATATAGTCAGACATATAGACAATTAAAGCGATAGTAGAATTAGATAAAAGTCTTCAAGAGTTGAGAAGTTTGTTAACAGATTAAACTAACCAAGAAGAGTGATGAGTAAGATGAGGATCTGTTCCTACCTGTGTAAGCTCGATCACGAGAAATCCACTTGATGTAACAAGCCATTTGAAGATGCTACTTCAATAACCTGGAATAGTTCCAGATGAACTCAAACGATCAAGCCCCATTCTATGAATTTCACTTGGATAATTGAGTCCAATTGTTTGAAATGTATTTGGAAAATTGAGCCTGATTATCTGAGGTCTACTTAGACATCGACTAATCATATCTTCGATTCGACATCACGTGGTCAGTCAAATTGAAAAAGGAATCAAAATGGGAACATGAGATGAAATTATTTTCCGATAAAGCACAATAAGTCCCTATTTTCACGCTATTTTCCCTCAAAGTTCGGAGAGAGACATTTGGAGCTTGGATTCTAACATTCCATTAATACAATGACCAATTGACTGCTTGATGAGCTCTGATGAAGTTTCTGGATAATTTGTAGCTCGAACACATCTTTTTCCCCACAGAATAGGGTGCTAGATTTGGGATTTCAAGATATGAAGGTTAGTGATGAGATGTAAATCAGCAGGACGTTTGGATCAGGTGACTAAGAGCTTTTGCATGGCTGCAGTAATGATAATATTCCAGTGATGATTCAATCAAAGTCCCTCCAGAGACTGATTTTTTAGTCCCATGACTGTGGTAGAACAGAAGACAAACTCCATGAGTGTGGAATCAACGGTTAAAATTTGTAACTCGGTCTCTTTTTGTAACGATACATGATTTTGAGTGGTAAAAAATCGGCGAGTACAAGTATGCGGTATGAAATAGCATTTGCCCAGACTACAGAACTTCACTTGTGCTCTTATGAACATTATCATCCGTTTCAAGCCTAGAACGAGGAAACCCAGGATCGCAGCTGGGCGGCAGAAATACACCAGCTTTATGTGTGTGTGTTTTTTACAACTGCAATCCCTACTGAATTTTGATTAACATATTCGGGAAACAAAAACTTCAAGTCAGTGTCGGCGGTACTACCAGTAGTGTCAGGATCTATATTCGACAGCTGCTGAGGAATGTCACTTTTCAGTAGACTTCACAGCCTGTGCTATCGCAAGAGCAATCGAGGACATGAGATAACCTGCGGTGAGTACGAAGCTATAGCCTATGGACACATCACTTGGTGATGGTATATCTTAGACTGCATGTAGGTAAGGTGGGCTTCCAAGTTCCGTGCCAGCTCCAGCGGGGATCTCATAGCCTATTCGTTTCTTCGAAGTTGTGGAATGCAATGTCGTGAGAAAACCACTTCTTATTGCAAAAACCATAGCACCCACAAGCATGATAGAACGATGCCAACGAAGCTTTCCTGTGAGTAATGTCCCGATAATTTCCTGTAAGATACAAAATGTAACCAGCGAAATATTACAATGTCTGGATCCAAAAGATGATTTTGCACCAATCGAGAGTTTTACACCAATCGAGAGTCGGAAGACCACAGTGATACTGTATTGATGTGGCAAAGACCAGGCTATAGTATCCGTAAAAACTTCCGACATTTGGCGGTGGATGCGGCGCAGGCCAGATGTAATATTGATAAGCTCGGCCCGTTGCGGCTTGGCTCCGCTCTGTCAGAAACTTCAGACATAGCAAGAATAGAAGGACTGTCTTAAAATAGTATCATTAAGCTCTCGAAAGTCATAACCATTCGCTAACGACAATTTTGCATTGCCTCCTACACGAATGTTTCGTTCACATAAGATTCGCGGGTGTATATTGGCTAAGTTTTCACAGGCCCCATTGGTCCCAGCTTTTGGATACCCGCCAAATCTGTCATCTTCTGCATCAATTTAACGTACATGCGACCAATCATCATCCTGGAGATTCGTTATCTTGGCAGTCTTTGGTGCTTATAGATGATGCTATACGGAAATTGAGGGGGGGTTCCAATCTTCCAACAATGCCTGGGATTATCATGCAAGACCTTGGGACTGAGAGACTCCACGTCGTATGTATCATTTGCTGCGCCGCCGACGCTTCTCTTACCCATCATATTCCGAGCGAAGCTATGTAAATAAGGCAATAGTCGATATAGTCTCACACCGAAGACGATATCGCAAGATTTTTTAAAAGCATAGAACTTCAGGTTACATGTTCCATCTCAAGATCTACCCAGCACATCAAACTCAAGTATCATGAATCAAACATCTCCAACATTTGAACTTGCGCCAGCAACTCGTGCAGATATCCCCCGACTGGCTTACATTCATGTTGTTGCTTGTTTTCCCGATAATGCATTTGCCTTGTACTTTGATAACCCAAAGGAATTCGAGCAAAGAGTTACAGACATGCTCGAAGGTCAAGTTGGTGACCCAGATTGGCAGCATATCAAAGTAGTTGACAAGGATACGGGCGAGATTACTGCTTGGGCCTCGTGGAATACTCCAACCGATGCAGAAATCAGAGAGCGGGATGAGAAGGCTGCGGCAAAGATTCTAGCCCCCACAAAGGAGTTGGCTAAAGGCGAATTTGACTTCCCCCCTGGTCTGCCAATGTTTGTGCAGGCTGACACCGATCGATGGCTGGAGAGCTGGACCAAAGGTCAACGTCACATTCTTTGCAAGGCCGTTTTTACTGAGCCTACATTTCAACGACGTGGTATGGGGAGTGCTCTCGTTGTGCACGGTAATCAACTAGCGGACAAAGAAGGGCTGCCTATTTTCATGCTAGCTTCGCCTTTCGGTTTTCCACTATACACGAAGCATGGGTTTGAGACCGTACAGAGTTTGGATGTAGATCTCAGAGAATGGGCACCAAACGCCAAGGGTAATGATAAGGGTTATGGAAACTACAAGTTCCGCTACATGCAAAGGCTTCCGCAAACGCTCCCGAAGCCTATCTGAGGACTTGAGAGGCATGACATTCCTGGAATTATGCTTCGGTACTCTCTCCTTCCAGATGAGGTGCATGCTTTCACAAAGATCACTGCTTAACGAGAGACTTCTCTTCTACCTACTCGTGTTTCTTCTTCTTTTTGCGCGCGAGATAGCGAGTATATCGAATTGCAAGGGAAAGCAACAGTGGAGCAGAGTAGCTGATAGGAATTGAGATAACGCTTTAAAAATAGTAGACGATTAATGAATGTACAGACATATTTGAGCTACACGACAAGAAGTGAATTAATCTACAAATTCGACAAGAAATGTTAGGGATGTTTAATCCACAATAACAAAGTACACATCGACAATGAAAAGACTCGTCCGAAAGCCCCCGTGAAACAAGTGAAGAACGAATGTCATGAACTTAAGCATTGGAGGATGATCACCCCTCAACGCCTGTCTTATAGTTTCCATCCCCCCACTAGAGTTAGAAAAGAAATACTGTCATCCGACAGCATCAAGATTTGCAATGTTTTAAATCGTCTTGCAAGCCATTCATGATCAGTGGATCGAAGTTTGTCTGTGGACCACCACTTGGTGCAGTCCCAATTTCAATTTACAGCGCGTACATGTCTGAGCATAGAGAAACCATAATCCCGTTTGTTTGCTTTCACCACACGAGTGAAGAGAATTCTTGAGAAATGTAAAATTACCTGAGTAATCTTCAACCAATGTTCAGAATGCGTTCTTGATGCTTCACTGCTGATTTTGGAGCAATTTTCAGAGATATGCATTGAAGTGGAAGAGTGATTGATGTTCAGGCATCAAAAAATAGGCTAAGGATTGTACGACCGAACGCCTAGATCTCAACTGGATAACCTTGACACCCATGGACTCTTTACACATTATGAGAGCAAGTATTTTAACAACAATTTATATTAATTATACAACACGAAAGAACGGTAACACAAGGAGCTTTGCATATACCAGGTCAATAATACCGATGCAGCCATTCAGATCCATTCAGTATTTAAAAGTGTATGACGCCTCACAGTAAGTCCTGTCTTGAATTTGCATGTACTAGTTTTGGAACGTATCAGCTCTTCCACTCGAACAACAGGCACCTCGAACATATTCGCCCTCGATTACATCGCACGCAGACACCAATTTTCAATTGAGATGGTCCTTATGAGACTGCGCACACAATGGCGCGAGTTCACTTGACTTTCGACGACTCGTCCTCCCGATACCAATCCGATGAGATGTACGCTCGGTGGACTGGACAATAGGTTCAGTCAGATGCGATGAGAAGACGTCAGGCTCAGATCCGCAAACGAAGTCGCTCACTTGGTAGAACTCAACTCGAGAAACGAGGAAGGAATAACTCTGTTCTTCTGGATACCGGTCAATCCACAACCTGTCTTGTTCGTGGCTCAGTTGGTCTTTCGAGAGCGGGCAGTCGGGATTTTCAATAATCGGACATCCACTCGAAATTATTTACATGCAGAGGATACAAAAGGATACAAAAGGACACACAACCAGCTTCCAATCACATTCGCGGAATACCAGGGGAAAATATGAGTGATCCCGGCGAAAGGACCAGAAAACTTGTGCTGGGACAGATCGGTTGTCATTACTACATATCCATGATTTTGCTTTGGCGCAAGTTTGACGAATAGCTTCACGGTGTTCCTCATACTTTGATATAAAGGGCCCAGGCACCACAAGCAAGGGCGACGGTGGTCTTATATATGTGTGGCACTTCCGAGATGTTTTCTCATAAATGGCGTCCTCAGGTATATTCTTACGTGTGTAGGTGGTCAAGGTAAGTGGAGGGAAGATGTTGACGACTTTTGGGGGGGGATTTGCATGGCTCATACAGAAGCTCGACAAAGTCAAGATCATGTCCTTAGGTATTGATAGTCGCCACACTCAACTGTAAAAGATATCAGATTTTGAATCTTGTAGGGCCGGCCTTGTCGGAACTGGCTGCCACAACATACTATTAAGCCTTTCACATCAATCAATCATGTATTTATCAACACTCAAGAGAGATCAGGAACTCTTCAAAGTTCGAAACAAAAATAGAATTCAATTAAGAACATTAAATAATTCATTTTCAATATCTTCATTGCCATGTAAATTGCCAATTCGATTTCCCCCAGTGGAAAATTTCATGTTCCTCCAGAAAACTCAATGTTCAGGCACCCAGGCCATTACTAATAAGCGAGGGTTGAATTTCACACAAACCCTTTAGCGCCTCAAGAATATTCGAGTGGAAACTCTATCAACTTGAGAAAATTCACCGACGTCGACAACTTGTAAATTTAACCACCACCGCCAACTCCACAAATCAGCCATCGCAATCATGTCTGAAGGAGAAATCGAAGTCGAGGCCGTTTCCGGCTACCAAGTGCTCCCAAAGGAGGTCACTGAGGAGATTGGAAGCATCAAGGTATAACTCAATTGAAATTTATCGATAATTGGGAATATGGAAGCTGACAATTTGCAGCTTTTCAACAAATGGAGCTACGAGGATGTTGAGATTCGCGACATCTCTTTGACGTAAGAATACCCAATGCGAAATTTATATGGAGGAGAAAAGGATGGAAATGGAAAACATTCGACACTTGTTTTGGATGAGGGGAATTATAGGAAGAGCCAAAGGCTAATGCGATATTTTTTCAACAGCGATTACATTCAAATCAGAGCCCCAGTCTACATCTCCCACTCCGCCGGTCGTTATGCGCAAAAGAGATTCAGAAAGGCCAACTGCCCAATCATTGAGCGTCTCACCAACTCCTTGATGATGAACGGTCGCAACAACGGAAAGAAGCTCATGGCTGTCCGCATTGTTGCCCACGCCTTCGAGATCGTACGTCCGACCACATTGTGATACATTTGCAGGAAATTCTAACAACCAAAATTATAGATCCACATCATGACCGACCAAAACCCAATCCAAGTTGCCGTTGATGCTATTGTCAACTGCGGTCCTCGCGAAGATTCCACCCGTATCGTATCCGCCGGTACCGTCCGTCGTCAAGCCGTCGATGTCTCCCCTCTCCGCCGTGTCAACCAAGCCATTGCTCTCCTTACCATCGGTGCCCGTGAAGCTTCATTCAGAAACGTCAAGTCCATTGCTGAGTGCTTGGCTGAAGAATTGATCAACGCTGCTAAGGGAAGCAGCAACTCCTACGCCATCAAGAAGAAGGATGAGTTGGAGCGTGTCGCCAAGAGCAATCGTTAAATGGTTATATTCGGGGATTTTCTGTGGGGTGTTTCAATTTGCATTATGGATGGATGGGCGATTGGCTGCATTTCTGTCACATAAACGACTTTTATGAATGCAAAAAGTCATGACACAACCGGAATAATGGATATATGCATTCAGTGATTTTGTGCCATCGGTTCAAGTGCACAAATATGTATGGGACCATGAGCCTAGGATGGCTGTAAGGGCTGATCATATGCCATCTGGTGATTCTACAGAATTTTGATACCTCCAGATACAAAAGCAAATTTGATGAACAAATCCCGCGCACTCTAAAACTTCACAAGTGACATGTATGATGATTGACAGATGTTGCTAACGAATTCGCAGCCAGGCCGCTTCAGCTTTATAAGTCGAATCATACTTTTAGGAGTCTTTCACCTGCATTTGTCGCTTGTGTGATACTTGCATGGAGCTGGCTATTAAGGTTTGTGTCTGATTTTCCTTCGAGATTTGCCAGTGAAAATGGCACTGGATGATACCGGCTAGTCCTTTCGCCGTGCTTGGCGTATGGTAGTTTCAACCTGGAGTCGAAGTGTTTTTCTATAGTCCTTGCTCGCTTGCATTGGTTTTTCGCATTGGTTTTCTGGTAATCTTGCAGCAACAGGACCGTTGGTGCTCAAAATCCAAATTTTGATCAAAAGAGTCGACAGTCATTGGTTAGTTTCTGCTTATATTCCGTTATCTTGCCCGCCTCCAAGCGTGCTGAGAAGACGTTAGGGATGACGAGTACCTTGTCGGTGGGTTGTGTAGACGTGGGATGCGGGGCGGAGGTATTAGTTGGTTGCTGGGTTGCGTGTGTAGAAGAGTGATGTATGGATAGAAGGAATCATCTGTATCGAGGCAGTAAGAAAGGTGGGAGATGGGCTCGAAGAGCTGACGATGCTTTCACTGATGGGCTTGAACAGAAACCAATCAATCTGTCCTGTTCTAACGACAATTCATGAATGACTTCACTTACATAATGATCCAGTGCTTGCTGGGATTTTCATATCGTTTATATTGTTGCCCATCTGCGAGAAAAAATATCTCCACTCCTTTACGTCGAAAATAAATTCATGTTTCGCGTTGCCATGGTGTGTGGTGAATAGTTTTTTTTTTAATATAACTCCCATGTATACGTCGCATTTCATTCACAGCGCCGTGCAACTAATACCTAGCCCCCTCCGTCCCCCATCCTTTCCCCTCGTCAAATGTGGCAAGAAGTTTAGCAAGACCTGGAATATGAAGCTCGTCAGTTTAACCAATCGTGGGAACGAACCACTCGACCTCAAATTTCCGAGTTTGATCTGAACAATGATACTCGGGTGTCTCCTGACATTCTGACCAAACAAATGAATTATCTCGGGTTCGTGAAGGGATGTAGGATGTGCTCAGGTGGGTTTAGAATGTGATGGGGAATGGACTTCGTGGGTTCACAAGGTATTTTTACATTCATGGATATTCATTTGAAATATGCTCTTCTTGTTCTGATCTTTTTGGGTCCTCTCCCTACATTCTTAAAGCTGCATGTATGTTCTCATTTCTGAGATCCAAGATCATATCGAATCCAAACTCTGTGTCGTTTATCTGCACGGAATGTTAGCAGCTATCATATGCTGAATCTTATAGATCATACAGACCCAGTCATTCGTTGTTGTACTCGTTTACACTTCGAGGGTAGAGACTGGAAAGTTGGGGGGTATGTTGAAGAGAGGAGGCATCAATGAATTATATTGAAATTTGTGAGTTGATGGGATCGGGCACATAATACAGTGGTGCTCTGTGTGAGTCGAGTACGGAGAGAACGGGGAGGGTGGGATAGAGAGAGAATGGTGAGGAGGGATGGTTCACTGGGGGCTTTGAGTAGGATCGTGAGGAAAAACGCAGTTGTGCGTTTGGCTATTTGGCAATTTGATGTATGGAAATTGTATGCATATTTTACTTCTAGCATGTATCTCCAAGAGAGGATATCAAAGATTTGTCAGTAATTTGGACCGAGTAAATTGGGAACTTATAACTTGAAATTATCGTGATGATTTTATTCTGGTGTATACACATCATTGTTCAAATTGGCTGTAGAGGGAGGATGAATATAGATGATGAACCAAGTGCCCTTTACAAGATGTGGATATGAATTAAGAAGCCGGTCATTGGAAAGGGTATGGATGAGAACTGAATGGGCGATGTCAGTGAGAAGAGCAATATACTTATTGAAGGGGGTTAAACGGCTGCAAAATTCAATAGAAATACAAGTATTGTGTAGACCGCTGGATATTCGCTCTCTAGCGTTTCCAGAAACCGTTTTCAAAATCCATTCAAATATTCAAGATATAAGAATTTGAAAAAACTGCTCATAGATATCGACCTCTATCGTCAAATTTAGTGCTCTGCATTTTGATGGATAAGAAGAGACATTTCATGACACGCTGTTATGAATACAATAAAACAATACCCAATCTACACTGCCAATATCTCGCTGGTGAAAGTCTATATATATGACAGCCCGACGAAAAAAGAATCCATTCCATGACTTTATCTAACCCCCAATGATCACTTCTTCAATTGCTTCTCCTTTAGCCCCTCGGGGTTCTCTCCGGGCTTCATCTTGGTTCTGATGGTGACTGCATCCGATGCAACAGCTTTGTCTAACTTGGTGACGTCCGTCTCTTTGCTTGTTGATGGATCCGACACACCTCTGTTTTTCTATATGCATATTGGTCAGCTTCAGTTCATACAGGTGAGCAGCCGTCTGCATTTTGGGTAGAATGAGTAACGTACTGGATAAATGCAGTTCACTTTTTCACCCGACATGTCCAAATAAATACAATTGGAACACGGTGCGTGTTTGTCACAATTCTTTCCACCCTTATCACAAGGAATACATGCAGCTGAAGAAGTAACTTTCATCGAAGTCGGGACAGGAGCCATCAGAGTTTCGTCAGGCTCGTCGGAATCCAGGAAATTCTGTGCGGCAAAAGAGAGTCTTTCTGATACCGAGACATAGGCAGGCAAGGTCAGTTCGGGTTCAGGATCTAAGAAATTCGACGCGGCAGATATTGTTTTTGAACTCGGATCAGAAGCTATCAGAGGTTCACATTTGTTTGCTTCCTCGCCGTACCAATTCTCACGAGGGTCTAAAGAAAAACATTCCTTCAAAGGACTCTGGAGTGGAGGATGTATTGGAAGATTATTGGTAATTGAATAGATAGGCTTTAGAATATAGTTAGGAGGATGTGATGACTTAGGCCATCTTTTAGATGGGCTGATCGGACTGCAGTGCTTTTGGAGGTCTTCTGCGAAAGCATTTATGCTACAAGAATGACCCACAGAATGTGGAAATTTGAGAGCGAAATGATATATGGTAGTGCTGAGATACATACAACCTCATTGGAAAAGTCATCTTCACCTGGCCCCGAAAAGCTCTCCCGAAAGCGCTCGTATTCACCTTCCTCCATGACATAGTTGGTAAAATTGTTCAGTACTATCGATTCAAAAGGATGTTGTCATGCGATACGTTCCAAAAGAAAAGCGCGTAATACAGATACTGTCGAGCGTGATAGATTAATGTATATTGTTTGTGGATGTATCGAGTAGATCTTGGTGTGTCTTTCAGAATGATGAATAAATGAGTTATCATCTCTTCGCGCCTTCTAAATTACGGTTGAAGACTTGCACTTTCTCTCTTTGAGCACTGTGCACATGTGTGAGTGAAATGAGGGTGATGAAGATACCCTTTGTATATAAATCATACTGTAACTCAATGCTCATGTCAACTTTGACAGAACTGTGAAATGCATGGATATTGTATACTTCGCACCAAATTCAGAGGCTCATCGTTATTAATGCAAAGTTCAAGGAGTGAACTGAATTTCATAATACTGCAGGTTGATAAAGCTGCATGAATTGCTTTTGATTATTTTGTAATACGACCAATAAATTAACATCCGATGTTTCCTCTCTTTCCACCTCTCTTAGTTCTGTCAATGTGTCCTTTAAGCACCCTCCTAGTATGTTGCAAACTTCTCTTTTGCTTACTCTTAGCCTTACCCAACGTCATCATGAAATTCTTCTTTCTAGACTTCTCTTGATTGGTAGTACTCTTTCCCTCGGCATCCTTCTTCGACCTTCTGATTGCCTTGGTAGACTTATGCTCGCTACGCTCACCCTTTCCCTCCCTAGCCATTGCTATCTTCTCTTCTCTTGTATTCTTCTGTAACTTCGAGAAACCTTCAATTTGATCAGCTGTCAAGGCATCATCCGCATGTCTTGCAGCTGCGTCCTTCATTCGTTGAGATTGTGTCCTTCCTCCCATTGCCTTATTTACGCTAGCCTCAAGACGGAGCTCTTGAAGCTTTGCAAGATCGGCTGGAGTCAGGATTTTAGTGGTTGCATATGTGGAGATCTTCTGTTCGAGGGCCTTGTCGGCAGCCTCCTTCTCTGCATCTTCTGTCGATGTTTCGGTGCCGTCCGCAGCCTTTTCGGTAGCTTTAACTTCGAGCTTTGCTTTCTTCGCGGCTGGCTTCTCGTCTTCACTATCACTAATCTCAATTTCACCATCGCTCTCGACGTTGATCCAACCACCCTCATCACTATCAGCATCGGATTCAACATCCCATGCATTCCAATCTTCCTCGTCGTCCTCTTCTTCATCCGTGCCCAATTCTTCCGGCAATCCACGTTCAACTCGTTTCCGTTTCCTTTCGTCTTCCTTCCACTGCTCAAGTAGTTCGATACCTTCGATACCACCGGCTTCTTCCTCTCCAAAACGTCTTTCTTTGATTAATCCAGTCTTGAGACCCATGGTCGCTGTCTTTCCTCTATCTCTCTTCTTCAACATATCAGCTCCGACTTCACGGTACAAGGATAACAATCCTTTCGCTGCCATCATTGTTCCCTTGTCCTTGCTCTTTCGGTACATTATAAGATCTTGTAGAAGTGTATCGTTCATAGCCAATGGTTGACGTACGCAAATTTCTCGAATCGCATTCAGTCCGGATGCAGCAACTTCCGAGGCAGAGGCTTCAGAGACGAACTCATTGGCAATCTTCTGTACCAAAGGTTCTAAAGCATCAGGTGGAACAAGGTTATGTGTTGCTTGAGCTAGAGATGCCAAAAATGAAGTTACAGATGGTTGTCGTGGTGTGAGGTACTTAGTAAAGTACGAGTATAACGAAATTACAGTAAGCTTATGCAAGCCAACAAGTCGCGAGACCAATTGTAGGACAATCAATTTTTGTTCGAGGTTGAGTTTCGACTTCGAGTTCTGAAGGTGTTTTGAAAAAAGGGTTTCGGCGAAACCTTGGGGATCGTGCAAGAGATGCAGGGCGGAAAAGTTCAGTGGATGAGGCGCTTTGCTCTTCTTTTCCTTCCTGCGTACCTTTTCGACGGCCTTTTCCAATGTTTTCGTCTTCTTCTTTGTCTTCTTGTTGATGCCAACTTGATGCTTCAGCTTACCAATATCAATGGCTTCTTCGTCACTGCTTTCATCCTCCATTTCTTCTCTTTCCTTGTCACCTCCCAAGAAAAACCGTACTCCACCGCCAATAACCTTCTCATTATCTGACAAACTCGCTTCCTTCATAATTTCAACAGCTTTCGCATCTGTCCAAATCTGTCGTTTCCACAGTTCTCTTGTAATCTTGACAGCCCAGATTCCTTTGGAAGATGTTCGGTCGGAGGTGAGCAAATTGAACAGTGCTGTCTGCATTGTTCGATTGAGACGATGGTTGATGCTCTTCGAATTTGAAGTGCGGAGATCTGACAAGATCTTCTGGAACAGTAATGTTCGGAGTGTTTTACTCGGCGTAGCTACCAGTATTGGAAACAACGTATTTTGAAGGTTGGCCGAATCAATTACTTCCTTTCGTCGCAACAATACCAAACTACCTACGATCTTCTCGCGCAATTCGCTTTCAAGTTCGGCATGGTGTAAAGTTAGAATCTGCTTGAGATCCTCTGGAAATTCTGCGGTATCTTCTGGGAAACAGTCTGAACAATGCGCGACGAAATCGATGAGGTCGTGAAATGATACGATGCCGCCAGATGTCGCGGTGGAGGGGGAAGACATAAAAATGTCTCTTTGTGCTTGATATTGTCCATATTGATTTAGGAAATCTTCTGCGTATGATCTGGTATGCTTGTTAGATGGTGATTTCATTACTCAGTGTAGAAGCATGTAACTTACTTTGGATCTCTTCGAATCTTGTATTGTAAATTTGTACTATAGAGGTCAGCAATGATCATTAGAAATATACCAATTGAATGCTTACAGATCCGCATCGACCTTCTCCAAAGCGCCAACTCTCTTTTTACCCATTATGCCGGTTGGATGCTGTGCGATTTTGAGTGTTCGAATCTGCCTCCTCACTGAATTTCACATGGGTGAGATAATTTTTTCGTTATCATTATCTTAGCGCCAGTCGCTTAAGTGGCTCTAGCGGTATCAAGACAGTGTGTGAGGATTGATTGATAAGGTGTCTAAATATGAAATAGCTGAGGATGGCAAACTCTTCAACTACATGCCTTTCCATTGGTTCACATGTTTGCCAACTCATGCTCGCCCAGGAAGTTTCTATCATTGACCACAGCGACGACGTGGAATTAATCCATGATGGTTCAATCTAACGTTATCAAATAACATCAAAGAGGCTGCCACACCTCGTATATATTCAGTTAGCGGCCACATCAACGCGGAGCACGTAGCTAACAATGACTGCATCGACCCCCAATATTATCGTGAGCCTCAGCTCGCGTCAACAATCCGAGACCTAAAGAAATTACAAAATGGCCTCAAAGCATCCCATTGGTTTCCGATGCCAGTCTCCAGCCTCTAATGGTACCACATAAGTTTGTGGTGGGTCTTCGGTGTCATTCTTTGCTACGACTGCTGCGAGTGTTTTCAGGATTTTTATGATGGTGATATCACGGTTCGTTTGAAAGGATCAGGTTTTGGCGAAGCCGTTGTTCAGCCATTGTCGTGTCCAAATAATATATAATTACCACCCAGTGGCAGGTGATCGAAGAGCCCATAAGTCAATGCAAACCCTACCCCTCTTCGTTCTTTTCGTGCCCCTCTTCATCTACCTTCATCAGTGGTAATGAATTTGCCCGCAGATTGTCCATTCATTTCTGCAAAAATGTCTGATGCAGATCCATATGTCCTTACAAAGCTCTCCGAGCATGTGTCACAGCATCTGAACAAATCCCTTGATCAAGCCGTGGAGAGTCTATCTTTGAGACTTCAGGACACGGCTAAAGACGCCATCGCTGATACCAGAGAAATCAATACCATTATTGGCCAGGCGGTCAGAGAAGCCGTTGAGAAAGCATTCGAGAAGTCAGTGGTAACGGAAGTTGAGCCTTCTTCCAAACAATCAGAGTTCAAATTTCAACCTCCCCGAAATTCCAATTTCGTTGGCCGCTCTTCAACCCTAGCGAAACTACTCAGTCTATGGAAGCCGGATAAAAAGAGTAGATTGGCAGTAGTAGGACTTGGAGGAATAGGGTGTGTTATTTCCCTTAATAATCCCAATGCCGAAACTCACATCCACAGGAAAACCGAACTTATTACTGAGCTGGTCTACCAAATTAGAGAAGCGTCGCCCGCATCAATATATTGGTTTGGGCCCGGAAACTTGCTTGCACCTTCCGTCGATGGACAGGAACCATTAGAAGATTGGCTACGGCCAGGGCGAGACTCAGCAAGTTTGCTGGTCGTTGATGCCGGGGACAATTTTGATTTTCTCATGCAGCACACTGAGCATGGTAGACTGATTGACAGGCTACAAACGTTCGAAGGTGCCATTATACTCATCACAAGGACTAAATCGAATGGGTGTCTTTTAAGTGGCCCTCACAATATTTTCGAAGTGGGATGTCTCGAGCTCGAACCAACAATGTGTTTATTACGGGACAGATTGACCGTTGACCTCTTTGATAATTCAACTGACGAGCAACTTCGAGAGATCGCTCTTCTTGTTAATTGTCTACCAAGAGCTATTGTCCAGGTCTCAAACCTACTTAATGATACTTCGATGAAACTGTCGCAATTTATCTCCATATACCGAACAAATGATCAATTCAAACTGCGACTGCTGAGTTCGGTAGCTCCGCTTTTTACAATATCGGAAGAAGAATCTGTCATTGGCAAGGGCGTCATGAATGCTAGACAATTTCGAATAACCTACCCTATGGCTGCTCGTATTCTTTACCATCTATATTATCTTGGTGGTAATGCAGTGCCACGCTCTATCATCTGCTCGTTGGTTGATCCTCTTGATCTCATTGTCGTAATGTGCATTTTGAAAGGCAATTTTCTTGTCACTGAGGACGATACTAGCGAGACATACAATATGCATCCTTTAGTCTTCTTGTCGCTCAAGAAGGTCATTACCAGCGAAAGATCAGAAACAGAAGAAAGTGAGATTGAGGAAGAGCTGGAATGGTACGCACAAGCGGTTGTTGCCTTTGGGAATTATTACCCTGATCAAAGTAGCAAGGACCGAGAATGGTGGAAAACATGTTTTGAACGCTTCCTTAGTGATGGAAGCAAGAAAATCGATTCCGTACGAATTGCGCTGGCTTTGGTTTACAACAAAGAATCCAAACACCTTGTTCGCAAGGGCCTCTACAATGATGCTTTGAAGATGGCAACACATGCAGTTGATACTTTACCAGAAGCGATACCCCACGAACATCTCAATGTACTTCAGCATCATCTTTCGCTACTCGATCTGTTGGCCAAGTATGGAGAACTTAGAGATGCACTGCAGACGTATACTGAAGAACAGCCAGATGAGTTGTGGAAGAAGCGCGTTGAGGGCATCCTGTACTTATCAGAAGGTACCAACAAATCTGATGTCGTTGACCTCTTCCGCCAGATCCGCCGTACAAAAGAGTCCATGGATGCTCCGGAAAGTGATTTGTGTACCAGCATTGTCGACTATGGGGTGGCTCTCATGCTTATTGGCAATTACCAAGCTGCTGAAATAGAATTTTCAACGGCTTTTAGGAAAAGGGCAACATTTCTAGGAACCAATCATCCCGACACTCTCATTAGTTGCCAACATCTTGCAAATGTACTGCATAAGTCTGGCAGGTTTAATGATGCCCTTAGATTTGTAGAAGGTGCCATACGTGGAAGCCAGATGTCTCAAGGCGACGAGCATCCTCAAACTCAATACATCAAAAGCCTTAAAGCACGAATTCTACTGTCCAAAGCCGTTTCATTGTCCGATTATAATGAGGTTGAATCTCTTCTTACGAACGCCGCCGATGTTCTCACTACTCACCTATCTGACTCTCACCCTCTGGTTCTAACTTGTAGGAGCAACATTGCATTAGTAATGCTAGCACAAGGGAGATATGATGAAGCTTTAACTATGAACCGTGCTGTTCTGGCCGCAAGAGAACATGGCCCATGGTTAGATTGTGAGCGACATCCGGACATACTGACGAGTCGGCATCAGATTGCAGAATGTCTGAGGCTCAAAGAAGGATGTCATGCTGCTCAAAATTTAAGTTCTCAAGTTCTAGTCGATAGAACGCAAATATACACCGAAGGAACTTTCGAAAGCGATGACTTTCATCCCGAGCAGCTCGCGAGTCTTCACCTCCAAGCTCTCATTCTTGCTGGCCTTGGTCAACACAGCGGAGCCCTCCACAAAATGGATCTTGTGTTGATCGGTAGAAAACGCGTTCTCGGAGAGTCACATCCAGATTACCTTAACAGTCTCACCTGCCGAGGTGAGATTATACGTGGCCAGCTCCCTCTCGAAGAAGGACGGGAGGAGATGCTGGACACTATCGACGCACTTCATGGAAAAGCTTTGGAGGGTCTTACTCGGGTGTTTGGTTCTCAGCATCACTGGACACTTCAGTGTCTATCTTACATGGCAGCTGCAAAGCGTGAACGCGGCGATGCGTTGAGCTACACCGAAGCCGCTGGGCTGTATCGTCATATTTCACGAGCCTATGAGGGAAATATGGGTGACCTCCACCCTGAGACCGTCAGAGCGAAAGCCTATCTGGCTGAAGTGATGCATCTTTTGGGAAACCGTCCGGAAGAGGCTAAAAAGGTTTTCAGAGAAGCTTGCGCTGGACTTGCGAAGGTATTTGGATCAGATGCCCATGCTACTATTACCGCGTATAGAGGGTATGAAAAGTTTGCTAAGGATCTTTCTGATCCGGTTTCAGGCTTTTGAAGTGTAATGATGGAACAATTTTGGAAACAGCATGGTCGAGGACTACCAGGAGACACAAATGTGATCCACATGTACAGGGAGTGCAACTCAGCGTAAACGATGTTCGAGTAGGCGTTATGGATGGGTGGATATTTTTTATGGAGCTATTTATTGATCCTTATCCTCTCCTCGCTGGCTCGAGCTAGCAGGTCCAATTCACAGAAGCCTCATTGAAGGCTGGAGTTAATGCACGAATTCTATAAAGTTACTTGTTGTTATGTCTAATTCCCTTTTTGTACAAATCATAAAGTCCAACCGGATAACATATTGATTTCAGAAGTCTGATAGCGTATCATTCATACACGCAATCTAGTAACCTTAGCGCCCGTTGATGCTGAAAGATGCCACCATTGTATATTTCAAACCTACCACTTTTGGCCTTTCTAGTTTAGCCTATTCGCGTTCCTCAAATGTCTGCCAGCAAACACCCACACAAACGGGTCTTGCACCACGCGAATCCAACCCAAGGCGCCACGTTCTATATTTTCTCAATGACCAATCTTTTTTTTGTGGCCATACTTACAGATTTTCTGCATCATCTACATTATCTTTTAATTTATATCTGGCGGGTGTTTGTCCAGATTCCTCTCAGTTCTCAATTCAATTGATTCATTTTCTTTTAGCATTACTAGCGCAATCTTATTATGTTTAATTAAAAATATCAGGTTCTCACTGGTGGGATTCGCACTGTAGACATGGCTCCGATAGCCTTTTCCATTTTGTCTCGTTCGCTTCCAAACAAAGTCGCAAATTCCACATCCTCAATCATAAAATTTGTCACCCAATCTTCTGCTATATTTTCTGCCCACGCCCCTTCTCTTGCCCCGTTTCCCCCTTCCTCAACACTACCTTCCAAATCTCCAATCTCGACTGCGCTCCCCGACCTATTTCGTGAACAATCCTCCACTATCATAGTTGATGCCCCCACCACTACTTACGTGTCCTACATTGAACTAAACGATAATACGTTTACTTCTGAACCTACTGCCCTCTCCGATTCGACTCCAATCGGTGATTCATATGCAATTGAGATGCAGGCACCTCAACCCAACAAAAGTGGCAGAGATATTGGAATAGTAATTGGATGTATCATTGGTGTATTGATACTGGGACTGACAGGTTGGGTATACATGATGAAGGCGAAACGCAATCCAAAGAAGAGGGGGAAAGGGAAGGGGAAGGGGAAGGAGAAGGAGAAGGAGAAGGAGAAGGAGAAGGAGGTTGTGCAGGAAACGGTGAAGGTCAAGGTAAAAGCGAACAAGAGAAAGCACAGGAAACATAAGAAGCATAGAAAAACAGAAGCGGAAACAGCAGGAGGCTCTGGGGGAGAAGGACCGGCTGCTAGAGGTGCTTAGATGGCATTGCGCAGGGATGGCAGCTATTCTATTCTGCGGAAGTTGGTTTGGCGAATTGGGTTGTATAAGCTCGATGTTTGAGCTCATGTTGAGCCATAATCATACATTGGAGTGGTGGATTGGGCAAAGCAAGCTCGATGCAAGTTCAGCTCATAAGTAAGAATGAAACTGGGGATTAAGAGAAACCGCGATTAAACGCTACTTAGTTCTAATGGGCAGAGTACGAAATGATCGGGGACTTTGGAGCACGAAGTGGTCAATCAGACAAATGAATTTCGATATATTAACAGTACATAACCCAAGTTTACATCTAGATCAATTGAGCTGCCTCGTTCATTACCAATATTGTAGTCAGCCAAAGGACATACTTCACAACCCGTGCTTCTGCAGGATATTGCACTAGACACTCGGCTTGCCACATCAGGCAATATGCCAAGAAATTATTACTATACGTACTGGGGCAAAGGGTCTTTTAGGGATCGTATATGAAATTAAGCTTTGCTGGGCGGGGCAGTGTCGAGCCTTACCCTAAAGAACATGTGGTGAGAAATGTGCTGCAGGTTACTTTGACGCACGAAAGATCATTGAACAACATGTGAACAGCTATCTATGAAATTAAAAATCCATCAAACAGTCGTCACTTCTCTTCAAGGTCTTTGAACAACTTTTTTTTTCTTTTCAAAAGGCTGTCAAAAGATAATTGAATAGTTTCCATTGAAATGGACAAGTCCTGAACAACGAATGCTGTGGCATACTAATGAGGAATGCTACTCCAAAAGTAAAAATATCGTCCCAACCAAGCACTCAAGCACTCAAACAAACAAACAAGCAAGCAAACAAGCAAACAATCGATAAACTAACGCCATGAGACATCGCCAACGCCGAACACACCACTCATCTCGCCGTCGCGAAAGTGAGAGGAGAGAGGCACGAGATCGATGGTCGCATGCCGATCCAAACCACCCGGTTGAAGTCCGCGAGATCCGCAGGGAACAGGGCCACACTCCACGACGTAGTGAGGTAAGGCAACGCAGGAGGAGAAAGGAAGAGCCTTCAGGGTGTTGTGTCATCATGTGAAGAATCACGTGAACGATGGAGTGAGGGGTAATTGCCAAGCAGTAAAGTAAGTTCGAAATCATCCTGACTTTTCCAGGTGTTACTTCTTCTTCAAAAGTCCACCACAAATGATCAACGGTATCTAAATAAGTAATTTTGAAATCTATTTGACTTGCGCAAGCGTTCATGATTCCAAAATAAACCTCCATTGAAATTAAACACATTGATTTATAGTCCCTCAAAATGTTCTAACCGAACAAAACCCAAAATGATAAACTTCCATTAGACTCAATTGACATGCTACATATCCCAGAGATTGTAATTAAGTGACCTTGATATAGAATCAAGGTATGTACTTCAATTGCATAACCCTAACTGAGCTATACATCATGAAATATAAGCGAGGAAAATATTCGGACCCCAGTGTTTGTTTCATAGCAATCCGGACTACCTGTCTCTTTCGGGCATCCAAAGTCTCAAGGCAGGAATGCCGGCCTTAGCACTACAAGTAAGTTATCAACCAGTGAATGAAAGACAGAGATCAAGAGCGTTTTAAGGGATCCAGTAAGCTCGAGTGGACATGTTGATTAGATTCTTCTACATCGTTCGTAGATAGCGTTTCATAGTCTAGACCGTGGAGCTCCGGAAAACATGGAGGTCAAATAGAGTTCTGACTTGACGCGGCTTCGCATGTATGTGCTCTTCCTGCTACGACTAGGAGAGACGGAATTGGCAAGCTGACCCTAATTATACACAAGCCACCGACCTAAACTGCACTCTGTTTTAAGATCATGCCGTTCGATCCAGTGCTAGTAAATTCTGGCACACGATCCGGGTTAAAGTAGTGGTGGAAAAATGTTCGACCCCGCAATACACTACGATGAGCTAGCCTTACCGAAGTCTTCCAACTACCTCTTTCTTTAATCCTTGAATATATCACGCTCAACGAACATTTTGAGAACGTCGATGCACCTTGTAAATAGTATCCTGCAAGGCTTGTCAAAAACAGCTTGAAGTTGAGGAACTATCGACGATCAATGGGGGGTGCACGGTGTTGAGGGGAAAGAGGAGGGCGGAAATAGCTCGGGATTTAACGTCAGTCTTTCGTTTGCTGGTAAGCTCTTCATCAACTTGGCAGAAGTCTGCAATGCACTGGAAACCAAGAACATAAGCTGCGTCACATCCAGAAGATACTATAACTCAATTGGCTTCTTTTTCAACTCCATGTACTTGATTGGAACTCTAAATGTTGCCCGCATGTGTGAACTAGGACTGCGGGGTAAACTTAAAGTGTTTTGGTTACGCCGGCAGATCGCATTTCCCCGCGTCGACCACATTCCCCGGATTCTAAATGTTCTACTCGAATATCCGATGGTGTTCTCCTCTCCTTGTGCTTGCTTGTGTGGGTGTACTTGAGCTGCACCCCTAAATTTGCGCATCAATCACCGTTGTCGTCCGTCAAGCCGGCATCGTCATGGTAAGACATGAAGAGGGGTAGAAACGTTAGCTATGTTTAATTGCTCTTGTTTTGCTGCCCCTCTGTTCATGGACCTCTAGGAGGCCAATGGTCGTCAATTTATTATGCAATGTTATCACCTACGAGGTGGAAATATAGCTGATGCTACACGAAGCCTCTGTTTTTGTTCATCCGGACATCCGGAGCCAAGGGGCATAAGAGATTGAGAGTAGAAAAGGCTGCATGTTCCCTCATATTTGTGACATTCTTAATCAACTTCAAAAATTGAAATTAGCACTCAGCATTGACAGAATTGGTATAAGACAGTGAAAATGACGATCCCAGACGAGTTCGATATCATCGTCTGCGGTGGTGGAAGCACCGGTTGTGTGATTGCCGGCAGGTATGTCGATAATGTCTCAGATATATATTCTCGTCAGCTAGGTACTGAAAGGCTCGCAGACTTGCAAACCTCGACCACAATCTACAAGTTCTTCTTATTGAAGCTGGAGAGAGTAATCTCAACAATCCATGGGTATTTCGACCTGGAATCTGTAAGACTTATGCTATATCATTTGTATTGCATTCAACTAATAGCTGTAGACCCCAGGAACATGAAGCTAGATAGTAAGACAGCATCGTTCTACTACTCTCGACCTTCAGAATGGCTCGCCGGTCGCAAAGCTGTTGTTCCATGTGCACATATTCTCGGCGGAGGGTTTTCTATAAACTTCATGATGTATACGCGAGCCTCTGCTTCCGATTATGACGACTTTCAAGCCAAAGGATGGACTACAAAAGAACTCATTCCTTTGATGAGAAAGCATGAAACATACCAGAGGGCATGCATTAACAGGTTGGTGAGAATATCCTTAGTCAATTCACACCTCTGACACTTTCAGGGACCTTCACGGCTTTGATGGACCCATAAAAGTATCGTTTGGAAACCACACCTATCCAATTACTCATGACTTCCTGCGTGCTGCCGAGTCTCAAGGTATCCCAACAACTGATGACTTACAAGACCTGGTTACTGCACAGTAAGTCCTAACCGCATTGCATTATTCCAATACTTACAATTATGCCAGTGGTGCCGAACATTGGTTGAAGTGGATCAATCGAGATGTAAGTACACCTTTCTTCTCAAAGAATCATAAATCTTACATCATGTCCAGACAGGTCGACGTAGCGATGCCGCTCATGCCTACGTTCATTCCACTAGGGCCGTACATTCAAACCTTCACCTCATGTGTAACACAAAAGTAGATAAGATTATTATCGAGAATGGCCGAGCTGTCGGTGTTAAAACTGTGCCAACAAAGCCTCTTCACCCAAATGTAAGGTGTTCTGTCGAAACCGATTGAATCTTTCTGACATGAATCCCAATAGCAACGTTCACGTACTTTCCGTGCACGAAAGCAAATCGTCGTTTCAGGTGGCACGCTCTCATCACCCTTGATTTTGCAAAGAAGTGGTGTTGGAGACCCAAAGAAATTGGAAAAGGTTGGTGTCAAGCCTGTTGTTGATCTACCCGGTGTTGGTCAGAACTTCCAAGATCATTATTTGACATTCTCTGGTATTTATTCTTGCCTAAATTTCCATTGGTATCCATCAATGCTAATAATCAACAGTCTACCGTGCTAAGCCCGGAACTGAAAGTTTTGATGATTTTGTCAGAGGCGTCCCCGAAGTTCAGAAGGCCGTATTCGACGAATGGAATCTCAAGGGTACTGGCCCACTTGCGACGAATGGTATTGATGCTGGTGTCAAAATTCGTCCAACTGAAGAGGAGTTGAAAGAGATGGATAGCTGGCCAACGCCTCATTTCAGATCTGGTTGGGACAGTTACTTTAAGAACAAACCTGACAAGCCAGTTATGCACTACTCGGTAATCTCAGGCTGGTTCGGTGATCACATGTTGATGTAAGTTTTCAATTCTAGATCTCACGAGAACAGACTGATCAATTGTTAGGCCACCTGGAAACTTCTTTACAATGTTCCACTTCCTCGAATATCCATTCTCTCGCGGTGAAACTCATATTGTATCTCCGGATCCATATGAGGCACCGGATTTCGATGCTGGCTTCATGAATGATGAGAGAGATATGGCACCAATGGTTTGGGGATACATCAAATCTCGTAACTCTCTCTCCTTCATTGAAGTTGTTCATAACAACAGAGCCGTACACTAACAATCTAATACAGGTGAAACTGCCCGTCGTATGGACGCCTATGCAGGAGAAGTACAGAATATGCATCCATTCTACGCATTTGACTCACCAGCTAGAGCCAAAGATATGGACTTGTTAACGACCAAGGCGTATGCTCTCCCAGGCAATGTTACTGCAGGTATTCAACATGGTTCTGTAAGTTCTATCTTCTATACTCAATATTTATTGTCCTAAATCTTCGAAAGCTGACGAAAAATAGTGGTCAATGCCTGTGGAACCAGGAAAGCCTCCACAAGTTTCATACCTCAACAGCAACCAACGAGATCTACAAGAAGATCTCAAGTACAGCACTAAAGATATCGAGCATATCGAAGAATGGGTAAAGAGACATGTAGAGACAACTTGGCATTCTCTTGGTGTAAGTCACTACCCATTAAATTGTATATGAACATTTACCTAACACAAATTAGACATGTTCCATGGCACCCCGCGAAGGAAATTCCATTGTCAAACATGGTGTTCTTGACGAACGTCTTAATGTCCATGGCGTCAAGGGTCTGAAGGTCGCTGATTTATCTATCTGCCCCGATAATGTTGGATGCAATACCTGTATGTCTTTCTCCTAATTCGAACACAGGTACATCAACTAACTTGCGACAGTCTCAACTGCTCTTCTCATCGGAGAGAAATGCTCTATGCTAGTCGCCGAAGATCTCGGTTATAGTGGTAAGGCACTTGATATGAAAGTACCCAACTATCATGCTCCGGGTGAGCTGAGTGGTATTGCTACTTCTCGTCTTTAATTTCGTTTTTCGATGGTAATGTGGATATGAGGGATCGATCACACATTTCAACTGTTATTTTTAATATTGCCACTCATTCAAGGGTTAATAGCGGTTTTGGTTGGTTTTGTCAATATATGTTAGTGTAGTTACCAATCAATGAATATTCTTATTTTTAATGAGTTTCCACTGAGTCTCTGAGTTTTCTGTCATGTTATTTCAACTGTTGAAGCTCAAATTTCATACCACTGACCAATCTTTCAATCCGAAATTATTTGTAAAGACGCTTTGGCAACAGCCCATGACAAGTGAATCATATCAAGAACAGATGGAAATAAGACAAATCCAGCCATTGCATTGTCGTATTTACCCGTCTAATTCGAGTATAACCTTTATCCCAAATCAATTCTACCATATTTCCATCTAAAATTTCATTTCATCATGCCTCGATGGCTCAGTAGCACGCTGATCTCAAGCACCCGCACTGATAGTTCCAAGATTCGCTGTTTCTTTTAATCTATCCGCTAGCATATCATCCAGAGGCTTCAATGCATCATCCAGACTCTTGGTATCCGAGTTCTCAAGAACAGATTTACCAGCTGTCATTACAAGACGTTCAGGAGCTGGCTCTTGAAGATACGACATTACGCGTGCGCGATGGGCTGCACGAAATACCTAGTGATGATATATCAGCATGAAATGCCCACAAGTAGAAGAGACTGAGTTGATATTAACCATGGAAAAGCAATATACACACCTTCAACTGATTGACCATCTTCGCAAACTCCTCTCCAATCTCCGTTTCTGCCTTCTCCCTCGCCCCCCTCGCGAAACTATATTTCTTAAGCACCAAGCACAATTCCTGTTGCCTCACAGGTATGTATCTCTCCATATTCTCATCCGTCAGATACCTATCCATTCCCAAGAAAGCATCTAGAGCTTGGAAGAACAAGACATGGTTTCCAGAAAGTCCATCATATTTCACATATTCTCCATTGACGATTTTTCCAACGCCCCATCCTTGGAACCCCTGAACGTAGGAAAGCCAGACGGAATGGGAGACGCGGGATTTAGTGAGATTTTCGTAGAAGACGAGGAAGAGATCGCGGAGACGCATGTTTATGGTGCGGAGGTGGGGGAGGCAGGTATTGGGGGAAGGGGAGTTGTAGGCTAGGACTGAGAGAACCATTTCGTGGTAGATGGGGAAAGCCTGAAAGGGTTATTATTTTATAAAAATTAATATGAAGGGTGGGACTCACAACAACTTCAAGATCATAGAACATCTGAAAGAAGACTTCCTCTGATGAGCGGATCAAATCGGACATTCCGACATTGATTCTATAGATTCTTTCTCCCTTCGTATTGAAGTTCAGTAAGACGTTGGATGTATTATTTCCTGCATCGGCATATACACCAAAGTTTCGCTGAAGATATGGCCACGGTGCGTCAAGCTCAGATGGGAACTCGACGATTTTTTCCAATTGTGCTACTTTGACCACAGGAATAGTTGCCCACCTGGGTTTCCCTTAGTACATGTTCGCTTATTGAAAGTGGTACAAAATACCTGTATGCATGACGACAAACAGCAACACAGCAATAAAACCCATTATATGCATCTCTGGGAAAGAGGTCCCAATTGCCAGCTTCGACTGCAGCCAAAATGGCCACAACTTGAGGAATATTAATCTGCTCCATCAATGACTTCCGCATCATAGATCGATATTTTTCGCGTCTTTTATTATTGACATCATCATCTAGCGAAGGCGGAGCCGCGGAAAGAAGAGGGATGAGTTGGAAGTAAATTTCTTTGTACGGACGAAGAGCCATGGGCCACGCTTCATGATTTGCATTCGGTGGCCAAGCTCCTGCACCGTCTATATCAACCAGCCTTGACATAACGGCGGCCACTTCATGTTGATTTTGTAGATTTCTCAAAGCTTGATATTTCGAGACATTCTCGTTCTCGTCGATCTTTTCCTTCACTTTAGTTTGGATCGGAACTATCACTGATATCGGGACTTTATTTCGCGTGCTGCAGATTCTGATTAAACTTGCCGAAGCAAGAGCTAGAGTGGATGCTAGAGCACCTATGAAGAAGATCAATTCAAACATCTTAAAGAAAGTTGTCATAGAAACTCCGGTATTAAATATTGGAGTATCCTTGTTGAAATGAATTTCGAGAAAAGATAATATCAGAACAAAATTTAGACAGAATTTGTTAGAAAAGGGCTAAAGGTTGATGCTATTCCAGTCCAGCTTACAGATTCTACTTCTTATACTGGTCTACCAGCTTCATCTTGCACGATTGATAAAATGTTCGCGAAAGCCCCTTCATTGGCGACGTTTACGTGTAACTACAAGTTTTTTGTTTGATTGGGTCGACGAGAGAGGAATGCCTCAATGAGCACAACATGAACTTGGCTGAAGACTTTAGCAGATAGCACAGCCTTGACGGGAGAGTTCGTACATCTATCCATTATTCGTGGTAGGTTCCCCGCAAACCGGCGAAAAAAAATATCGATACGGCAGTCCTAGCCAATGCCATGTCTCAACTAAGACGCGAAATATCGTAGGCATCTTTCGAAAACTTAAGACGGCACGATAATTCCCCGAGTAAACTTATTCTGAAAACCCTTTTCGACTGTCAGGACTTCATGTGGAGACAAGAACCGTTACAATTTGGTAACATCATTCCTTATACCCCAAGCAAACAGGTAAGCATGATCCATATTCATAGTAGATTTCATCCCACATGAGCCGAGTGTTGTTTTATGATCGTATTTGCTCCTCTCATGAGAGTAGAATCCTTCAATCCGTTTCAAGGAAGGGGAACTGAAGCCTCCATGGTTTCTTCTGGTGGGAAAACCTAACCAAAAGATCCAAGAATCCCTGACAAATGCATTGCAAAAATCTCAGCTTACGCCTAGCCTAAGCCTTGAAGGGTCTGAGAGAGTGGAAGATAATGTCACCATACTGAATAGCTATTGAATCAATTCGAAGAGACGCCCAAACAGGCTATGTGTCATAAAAATTTCTGGGCGAAACAAACGCCAATCAAGATTGTACAGTTATAAGCCTCGATGCGGTTAGTTACTGCACAGGAAGGTCTAAGGATCTATTGTAGGTAACGTCACCCGTATAGATTCCTCATCTGTTGTACTGGAAAATTTTGGGCTCGTATGGGCAAGACAATAGTTTTGATCGCTTGTCAGAGCCCCTTTCTTTTCACCATCAAAAATCCCTCACTAGGAAACAATAGAATTAAAACAATGCATTCAAATTTGCTCCGGTCCGGGATACACACTTGCACTGATGCCCGACCAATTGAACAACGTCCAAAAAAGTGCTCGTGTGAGATTCCAGAGATGGCACCGGGTTCGTAAGGTGCAAAAACCTGCGCGAATGAATATTTCGCAAGTGTAGGGTTGAACATCACAGAGAATAGTACGCTTCTAGTATGGAGGCCGAAGATATTCGGCCAAGAGTGAGATGAGATCCTTCGAACAAGCCCTTTGTTGATCGAAGTGCGAAGGTAAGGTTTCTTCCAGTGACATCCTTTGATATCTTAAGGTTTGATCGACGGCATGAGTTTCTGTATTTATGTTAAATCTTGAGAGGTAGATTCTGGGTAAAGCAAGGGATGAAGGATAAATCTCAGACAGCGTTCAGACAATGAATTTGGTAGGGGTCGAGAATTGAGCCTCTTCAGGTATGACAATGCAAGCTTATTTGCGAGACTATTCCGATTATCTGCATGAACGAGACATGGTATATGCACCAGAAACCACTTACTCAGCCCTATTTTGTGTCTATATCTGCTCGACTGATGAAAATCGGCTGATAGGTAACATATCCAAAATTAGTACAGTTGATGACTTCTAGAGCACTTTTTCGGTGTCTTCAAATCCTAAGTGAGCAGAATTTAACGGCACATCTTCTTCATTGTGATAGGCTATAGCAGTTTCCCCACCTTCACCATTTCAACTTGGGTCAGATAGTTATGTTGATTCTAATCAGGGTTGTAGTTCCACAACAGCGTTAACCGAATATGCAAGTAAGAGGTTCAAACGTAATCGGGTCATCATAGGAATTTGTTTTGTGGTAGACTTTGTCGGACAGTAGTTACCATACTGATGGCTATCAGGATTCTTGCTTCAATAGAGTATGACCCGACACCGGAGGAACTATCACATAAGCCAGCAGGAGCTGACCAGATAACCTGAAATTTTATCTCGAGGTGGAAGAAACTGCGAGAAACGTGAGAGAACGATACTGCCCAAAATCTAAGCTCTAATTTGGTATACTCCAGTTCACAATCGAGCCATATGTGAAGCTCAGTGAATAATTGATCACCAGTAATGTGCGAATTCATACACTGTGTAAGCATAATGTAACCAAAAACAAGAGATTTGTTCTAGCTGTTTTTGAAAGAAGCTCATGTGAAAATACTACAAGCTACACACATTTAGAGTTGTTAGTTGTATGGCTAAGCGGCCTAAAGACAGTGAAAATTTAACATCCTTTACAAAATGTGATTCGCGACGGAATAAAGTGATTATAGAACTATTCGTGGGTCTTAAAGTATCCTATGGCTATGCCTTTCTTGCAATAGTGACGGTATACTTCTGGTACAAGCCCTCCTCAGAATTGATGTCATGAAGACATGCTCTGGTTAATGTCTCCAATTTCTCTCCACTTATGCCAATAGCTCCAAGCATTTTGCGAAGTAACTCCGGATACTGTGGTATCAATTTAGCTTGGACATATCTCGCCATTGCTTGACTTTTAGGCGTTCTGCTTGACGCCGAAAATGAAAACTCAAAACTTTGGACGTTGATCACCTCCAAATCACACTCTGTCATAAGCGCTGCTGCCCCAGAGCCAGAAATTGTCGATAATCCGGACTTTCGAGCCCCGGATAAAACTGCTTTGTGCCACTCCCAATCGTCGCTCACACACTCTGAGGTCCCGACACGATAAAACTTCCAATCCAAATCCTGATGCTCAATTATGCCACCAGACCTCAAAGCATGTGACGTGGTTGAAAAGTAATTTGGCCAGTTGCTGATGCTTAAGAAAAGCATGCGGCCGAAGACATAATCAAATTTTCCCAGTTTGAATATCTCGCGGCTTAAAATACCACTATCAGGTTGGTTGTGGTCAACGTCCAAAACATTTCCTTGAGCCCAGACCACATTACCCGGTGCCATTCTCTTTGACTCCTCTGGAACTGGGGTTAGGTCGAGACCGTAAATGGTGGCAGATGGCAAGATGGTAGCAATCTGGATGGTCGCTACACCAGTACCACAGCCAATACTAGAACACCCAAAAGTCAGCAATTCCATAGCGTTTTTGGTGGCTCTGTGGAGTAGCTAAGTCGAATCCCATGAAGCATGCAAATGAGTCCCTCAATTAGCTCGTTCGTAATATAAGAACTAACCTAACTTACTCAACCACCTTGGAGATATTGTTCAGTGTTTGCAATGGAGCCAAGAGAGGAAAGCCACCAATCATCTCGACAATAGCAGCTGCCTGAGTATCAAGTCGATCCTGCTCAATGACACTGCGGCAATGATATTAGTAGGGCTTTCAGTGATTGAAGACAATGAATTTACTCGTTTGCTTTTGGGAGCACATAAGCCGCGGACGTGTCATGATAGCGCTGTTGGCTGTCAACCTTAACTGTTGCCATATTGGAGTTGCGATTTGTGGTATTTTGGGAAAGTGATAATTGATTAGGAAATAGAAACAGAATCAATTGCAGTTAGCATTGTTCGTTTTGCAAGACAAATCTTGTCATTTGTATTTGAAGGTGTTGGAGTTGACACTCGAGGCTCGTACTCGAGGCTCGTCCCACGGTGAGATGGAATACTGCATCCTCGCCGTGTAATATTCATGAGAGGCTGAACATCGTGTATGCAGATATGTATGCACCTTTGGATTATTTAGGAATGTGGAAGGGTTATGAATTGCTTGGCATGAGGTTCTATGAGGATATGACGCTAATACTATTTTAGCTTAGTCTAAAAACGTCCTCGGCATCCCACATATCGCCAGACCATCCAAAAAATTCACCCATATGCATGTGTTAGAATATGCAAACAATGTTAGAAATCATGGCCACACAAACCCCTCGGCTCAATATTAGAAAGTTTCTGTATCTCTCGTGTGAGGCAAGCAGGTATTGTTGCAGCTGCATTCATTAGCCATCACTAGGTAGGTGAAATATGCAAATGTGCCTACATTTCGAGACTCCTCAGTTCATCATATCTATGCTGTGCAAACGAACAATTCTTCTCGATAACTATCTGGTCTGATTCCATACAACTACGGTGCAAACAGTTCTCCAGCTTTTCTTTTCTTCAATGGACCACAACACTTCACCAATTATGGAGCGCCCTACCGGCGAGAGTACTATCATGGTGTCCTCCCGTCCACTACCTGCTTCAGGAGAGGAAAATAACAAGGAAAGCTATAATGTTTCTCCTTCGAGTGATGCATTTCTCGAACATGGTAGTAGTACACCACCAAAAATCGAAATGCCCAGTCTGCTAAGACAGAACGTCTTCATGGTTTTTATCACCTTAACCCAACTAGTTCAAATGATCCCTCTGGGGGCCGGTATTAATTCTAGTTTTGCTATTGGAGCAGCATTGGGAGCAACAGAAGCTCAGTCGGTTTGGATCGTTGCCTCGTACCCTTTAACTCAAGGAACTTTCGTTTTGATTGGTAAGACTACCTGTGAGATTGCATCGTTATGTAAAATTCGGCATGAGGATAGCTGACATGTCGTTATTTTTAAAGGAGGTCGTCTAGGCGCCGTCTATGGCCACAAGAACGTCTTCACCGCTGGTTGTGTTTGGTGGACTCTCTGGGCATTGTGTGGTGGATTCTCCGACAATTTGATATCGATGTGTATCATGAGAGGATTATGTGGAATAGGCGGTGGTCTGATGATACCAAATATTGTGGCTTTGCTAGGCATCACTTTCCCGCCTGGAAAGAAGCGAAATTTGAGTTTTGCTTTATTTGGCGCCATGGCACCAGTTGGCGCTGCTGGTGGATCTCTCATCGGTGCGATCATCATCCAGCTTTCTGATTGGAAATGGCTCTTCTTTATGCTGTAAGCTGCCTTGATACTTCATGAGTCTCACTTGCTGATAGGAATTAGTGGTCTACTTGGATTCGTTGTTTACGGAGTTGCTATCATGGCGGTTGATGCGGATATTCCCGTTGATCCAAGAGGCACCGTGGACTGGGTTGGCTCTTACCTGGGAGTCGCTGCTCTTATCCTTTCCAACTTTGTTTGGAAGTATGTTGTGGAAGTTCATTATATTATACAGAAAAATCTAACATGTTCACAGCCAAGTACCACTTGTTGGATGGAACAGTCCTTACGAGATCGCACTTCTCCTTGTGTCTGTCCTTCATTTTGCGGGTTTCGTATACTGGGAAATGAAAGTCGCCAAGGAACCAATTCTACCATTCAACATCTGGAAGGCCCCCTCATTCGGAGTTTTGATGTTGACCGTTTTCTTTTCCTTCATGAGCCTGGGTATCTTCTTTTGGTACATGAATGCATATATGCAAAACATTCGCGGAGACAGTCTTATTCTTACTGGTGTGCAGTACTTGCCACTTACTATAGTTGGTTGTGCAACCGCTTTTCTCGCAGCATTGCTAGTTCCTCGAGTACCAGCACAGGTCATAATTGGCTTGGGATGTTCGGCAATGGTCATTATCAACGTCCTTCTTTCAACTATTCCTGCAAATCTCACTTACTGGGCGATGGCATTTCCCGCAATGTTCATATCTGCTTTTACCATTGACCTGATCACCACCAGCGCTCAGATCATCGCATGTAACACCGTTTCAATGAAGCATCAAGGTGTCGCAGGTTCATTAATAGGCACACTCCTTGGTTATGGACTGAGCACTGGTTTGGGTATCGCTGGAACTGTAGAGGTTAACACCAATACCAATGGTAATAATCTTCTCAAGGGTTATCATAGTGCCGCATACTTGGGAGTCGGTTTGGCAAGTGCTTCCCTCATTATGAGCGTGATATTCATACGTATACCGAAAGATACCCGGGAGGGTTGGGCGGAGGATGACACGCATGCTAGAGAGCGAGGTCAGCTTTAAGAACACATTTTAATTGCCAGCGTCTCTTTCGAGAATAAACACAAATCGATTTATGGTTCTTTATCATCTCATTTTCTCACAGGACGTGTTGTTTAATTTGTGGGGCAAAATCACAGTTGACTAAAGGTCTGGCGGCTGACGGATCCATCAATCAGGAGAGTTACAAGATCAAATCTAATGTCTATTCCATCCGCATACGTCAATCTCGAAATTAGGATGAAGAACTTTGTGATATATTCTTCTTAGTCAACCTTCTAGGAAGATGGGTCAACTTTCAAATCAATTCCCAATAGGCGGTTTTCATTCAACATCTGTATGAATACATAAGCTAATAATCGCGCACATTTACTTTCACAATAAATACCTAGTATCGAAATCACCACAGAAAGAGTATTCGAATAAAGTTCCTTAAATTCAGACGTGAGCGTGTAGCTCTGAAGTGTGCTCATTCTGTGAAAGCTACATTTCGATTCTTAACAGTACATCCGCTATTTGCCCATTCAATTGATATCCATTACTAATCATACAAAAACCATCTTTAATGCTCTCTTCTTTCCCAAATACAACTCTAGAAGTTCTGAACGGAATACGGCTGTAGATTTATGCCCTTTATTTTGCCCTGCGCTGTCAAAACACTACTCACATTTTTCAATGCATTCTCATGAAAAACGGCGAAATCTGTATCACGGCGTTAGAACTTTTTTACTTGCATGAGAAAGAAATTTTGGAGTCACATACTTCTCGCGTTTCCTGTCTCACAGGCGTAGATACTCCATCTTATAGCCGTTTCGTGTTTGAAAATATAAGTACTCTCTAAAGTAACCCAATATCCACTGAAAGAACCGTTGCCAGAATTGTACGCCACGGGAACAGTGGAAGCAAGTTGCTCGAATTTTTCAATAAATCCTCCGCGAGAGTCGATCTTGAGATCTGTTAACTATAGAGGGCAATGTTAGAGTTTCTTCAATTCAAGGCCAAGTAGTTGTAACACTCGTTAGTAAATATGGACAAATTTACCTTTTCTGAAACACTAAATGTGCCTACTTTTGTTGGCAGATAGGAGGTGCGAATGGAAACACCAGGCTTGTTATTTGGACCACGGGTTTCATAAGGTATTACTCCGAGCCAAGCGGAGTTATAATCTTGTTGGGGCAGTGATTAGTCTCAAACCTAGCAACACATGAGTTCTGACTCACAATCCATGATTAGATCCTTAACATCGTTTGCACTGGCTCCAACTACAGACCAAGTAGAAGATTCCCAGTAATCTGTACCGGCAGGACATATACATGGTAGGACTGAGTCGGTTGAGCAGCGTTGAAGAGATTCTCTTCTGTGTGCAAACGCTGTCACAGTTAATGTAGCATAAATTGTAAGAGTGGTAGTGAACTTCATTTTGATTGGACATAGGGCTACGAGGCGAATTTCAACGTAGATGAGAGTACACTAGGTGAGGTGGATATGTGAGGTGATATAAGTGGATGAAGAATTTTTGCTCTCCAGTAGTTAGGCTTCACACTCTTCGTAATCTGGAAAATGTTGCCTGCAATCGACATGTCTTGGAAGGCTATAGAAAATGGGAGGTGCATCGTAGCTCACCGACTCTGACAGAAATTCTTGGCTCAGGGGTTTCCCAAATCTCGGCGCAATGTGGGGGACGTGAGACATGATGATGTTGTTACCGATGGCTTACAGCGAGCTCACAGACTTCCCCGCCACAGCCCCCTCGCTTCGTGTCTTAGTCTTCTATTGCAAAACCCGATGACGAGCGTCAGCATCTCTTTTACATGTCCCTATTTTCTGAACGCTTATGCGTTGGATTTTAAAGCCAGAACGTTTTTGTAACTCGTGGATAAGCAGCCATGCTCTGTCTTGGAATTTTGATGAAGGATCTTGGCTTCACTTTTTCTTAATCGCCAAGGGTTCTCACACGAGGAATCTTTCGATATAACACTGGGATGGCATTGTCTCAAAATTTGGGTAAGGCTTCCAATTCGCTGGCTCCTGACCTCAGAACGAGTCCTTTGAACTGCTTTTTGGTCTATTCTTGGGATAGAGTCGTCGTTATAGATCCGAGCTGAAGGTTCAAATATAATTACAAAAGCTGTTATGATTATGGTTAGGCCGACGGGCTGACATAGGATGAGTATTAGTTAAGTCGGTGGAATCACGGGATAGACAATCCTACGATGAAACACGATTATTCCTCGGGGCTCATTGAAGGAAGCGATGAGGCGTGCTTCTATTCAAGGCGTTCGCGGCTAAGAAATTTAAGAATGAGTGGGCGAGATTAGGACTCTCTGTGGCATTGTGACTGAATCAAAAAGAAGACTTCTCATCTACATATACAAACGTTCTCCCAGAGAAGTTTCTGAGCTATAACTTGTGATAGATGAATCTTTGTTGTCAAAATGAGATTCGCTACATTCTCTTATTACTTTCTCTTAGCAAATATCCCATTCATTTCTGCAGGTTACGGGCATGCCCATGATGACACCCAAGCAGTGGCTTTTAAAAAAATCGACAAATGGCAAGATAAATATGATCAATACATCAAGACTTCGACCAAGCACAACAGAGTAGAATGCACATCTCAAAATATAGTCTATCGTTAAGAATGGTACGATTCGACGGGACTTAATTTGAATGATTATTGCTAATTGTCTTTCAGGGGATCACTCTCAGAACGATCTCGTAAAGATTATATAAAGGCCGTTCAATGCTTACAATCAAAGCCTCCCAGAAGCACGAAAGAAGATGTACCTGGTGCACGAAGTCGATATGATGATTTCAGCGCTACTCATATTAAACTGACACCTTATGTTCACTTCAGCGCAAGTTATTTTGTCCAGACGATAGAAATCGCAATCTCTAATGATAAACAGGGTCTCTTTCTTCACTTCTATCGTTATCTACTATATCTCTACGAAAAAGCCCTCCGTGAAGAATGCGGTTACAAAGGGTACCAGCCCTATTGGGACTGGACACTCTCCTGGGAAGATCCGCGGAAATCCAGCGTTTTCAACGGCTCCCCGACATCTATGGGAAGTAATGGTGCTGTTATACCTAATCGTAATAGTACGACCATCTCCGCATTCGGAATTACTCTAGACATCCCTCCTGCCACCGGTGGCGGTTGTATATCCGGCCCTTTCTCAGATAACTATACTGTGCATCTCGGTCCCATCGCTTACGCTCCCTATGGTCCCGATCACGGTCTGGGATACACTCCTCGATATCTATCGCGCGATATTTCATCGGTTTGGTCTAACAACACGAAGCCTTCGGATGTTGTGAGACTCATTAGAAATATTTCAGATCTAGTAAAATTCGATACGAATCTCGAAGCACTAGATGGAGTCCACGCAGGTGGACATTTCTCAATGGGCGGGCTGGGTCTAGATGCGTATGCTAGTGCAGGGGATCCAGCCTTTTGGTTACACCATGCTATGGTGGATAAAGTCTGGGGTTTGTGGCAGAATTTAGATGTGGGTAACAAGACAAAGATGGTTTATGGGACAGGGACGGCGTTTAACGGTGAGTTAAGCTTTGGGTGGGGTGGAGGGTTGAAAATGAAGTGTTACTAATTTTTGTTTCTAGTACCTCCGAGTGCGAATATTACGCTTGATATCGATACATCAGTTTATTTTGGTATTTTGGCACCGAAACAGAAGATCAAAAGTCTGGTTTCGACGATCGATGGACCTTTTTGTTATGCTGATGTTTAGTTATTTTGATTGGTGCCGGTTGTACCTTGGGGCAGCGTTCATAGTGTGGCTATGGGGTTCACAATTCCGTAATGCCTCTTAGTTCCTCTCATAATTTCATACATTTCATATAGAATGGCTTGGGCATGTCGTTGAATTACTGTACATTTAGATAGAATTGAATAAGTACGCGATGCAATCATCTTGTCATTTACCACAAGAATAAACGATTTCGAAAGATTTATGGGTTGTCAGCATGCTCTGGACGATGAATTTATGAAAACCCCAAATTTACAAAAAAAAAAAACATTTTATCGTTCGCAAATGGTTGATCATGTACTTCAAGAGGTTTAATTAATCAGCGTTAGATTATACGGTAATTACCTCAAATACCACAAAAATTAATTTTCATACCTCAAATATCATAAGTGGCATTTGAGTCTACCACAATTTTTTTTTTGTGGTATTTGAGGTCGAAAAATATCACATATGTGATATTTTGGTCCGAAAATCTTTTATAGTATATAAGATCAAAGGTCTAATAGTATTTAAACTCACCTAAATTTCTCTATTATAGTATTTTAGATCCTGAATTCAGTTGTGGTACTTCAGACCAGAAAATTCGATACCAATATATTAGCTATTAATAATAAAATACAAACCCAAAAATACTCTCTTGTAAAAAAGACCTAATTTACTTATAATTTGGATCTAAACTTTCCCGAATAGCACCCAAACTGCTCTAAAAAAAAACTCCATCCCTTCAAACTCTATCCCTTCGAATTCTCTATGATATCCAATCCCCAATTACTTGTTCTGAGATTTCTTTTTTTTATAACTTTTATTACTCTTTTTTGACTTTCTTTTCTTTTCCTTCCTCTTCAACTTTTCCTTCTTCTTCTTTTTCAATTGAAGTTTCAAAAACTCCATTTTCAAATTCCTTTCTTTTTCGTTATCATCATTAGAATCAGACTTACTACTTTCATTGTTACTAGTATCCAAAGTAAAATTCGTATCAGAACTATTCTCTTCATTCTTTGTATGTTTTCTAGAGCTTGACTTGTTCAAAATACTCTTTTGTCGTAAACGCTTTGATTAATCCTTAGGGTTATTTATATATCAATAAATTAGTATATATTTGTATTCTTTTTTTAACAATATATTATTTACCAAATAAACTATAACTTTTAGCTTTATATTTATATGTGTAATTAGTACAAGATCCATTTGTATACCTAGAAAGAACAATACATTTCGTTTAAGGGCCTCCTGGTCTTTTAGTATATATACAATTGCTACAAGGTGTAGAGGTTAATATCTCTTGTTCTTGTATATATATTGTAAGGAGATTTGTTACATGAAACTGATTATATTGTATCAATTTGATTACTCAATTAGGAGTACAGTATTTTAACTCTTGTATAATAGAAAGTGTATATAATGTAGTTAAAGTCGAATTAATATTTGGTAATAATGGGGTAGGAGACTAGATTTGCGTTATTGGTATAAAAGAATTCGATAAACCTCCTTTAGATTTATTTTCGATTTGAATTTGTTTTTGTCCAATTTGGTTTGAAATATCGATATTTCGATTTCGAATAGATTCTAAAATAACTGTCAAGGTACAGGTAAAGACTTATATTGTACCATAAGGGTAGAAGAGCTATGGAAGAGTAAGGCCCTACTTATAGGAAGCAGGGCACACTAGTGGTCTGTGCCTAAGTCACTAAGGCAACTACAGAACATGTAGTTGGCACCATAACAGTACCCCTTGCTCAAAGCGATCGGTCACCAATCGCAATACAATATAATACTAGAATACTCTAATTTCTATTAATAAATTAAATTGAATTTTTTTAAGAATAGCGATTAATTGGCAAAGCTTTTTGGATCTGCCTTGATCTTGTTTCGGAGGTGCGATTTGTATTAATGCTAATGGAGGATCAAAAGAAGCAATAGGCTTTTTGAAATCTACCTAAGTGAACGGATTTAGTTTATTCGGGTTTGCTAAATGGAAAGCAATGATTGTATTTTCTTAACCTCATAGGTCTTTGGTAGGTTGCTAGGATACTGGATAGTGTTTCCATTTGATCTGATAATGGAATCCGTTCTGGTTGTGGCAGTCTAAGAGTTTATCAAATTCTTATCGTTTGGTTTCTTTATTCGTTTTGTTATCTCTTTCAAGAACTCGGCTTTGGTTTCGACGGGATTCGACTTTGTTGATTACTTTCTGACCAGTTAATCCCTGTGAGTGGTGAAGTGGTCGGAATAATGAATTGTGAAATACTAGGAAGATCTTAAAGCTGATAGAGAGTTGGAACAAACAAGCTTGTTTGTAGATCTTTAGAATGATATATAGGCCATCCCATTTATTATTGCCTTTCTTCATTGGACAATTTGTCTTCATATTCCTTATACTAATCTAAACCTTGTTGCTTTCTTTATACAAAGGAGCGTCTATGCGAATCCTATTTGTATAATCCTTATACTTTTGAATAGATTATATAACTAAAGCTTTCAGTTTTGTTAGAATAAAATCGAATCGATTGGCGATTTCGTTGGCTTTTAGGAATTCATGTTTTCTCTAGTTTGATATGTTCGGAGGCATAGATGATGAGGGTTCGGTATCGAGGTGTGGGTGGAAGCCGTAGTTAACAAAGAATAGGGAGACATCGATGGTTTCCGAGGTTGTATTATTAAGCGCGAATTCTATGAGTGGGAGCTAATTGTACCAATCGTTCTGATGGAAATTTATAAAAGCTCTAAGGTATTGTTCTACCATAGCATTGATCCTCTCTGTTTGGCCATCGGTTTCGGGGTGGAACGAAGAAGATCGTTTCAGAGTGATTGATAGTCGTTCAGATAGGTGTTTCCAGAATTCTGATACGAATTGCAAACCTCTATTGG
>PHWZ01000191.1:12392-66465 GCA_004379285.1 Botryotinia calthae | reverse complement strand
TCACTAGCATTGCTAGGCTTTTAGAGCCTAGCCGTCTTATATAGTCATGGACTGAAGCGGGACGTTAAACTAAATCAATCAATCAATCAATCAATCAATGGGGGTAGAAGAACAGAGAACAAATGCTGGAGGATTTAAAAACACAAGTAGTCAAGGCTAAGACGATTGGATTGCATGACCTTACCACTGCACTCTCTCGCCCGCTTACTTTATAAAGCTACAGAAATATAATTTATCTTCTTTTTTGAAAACAAAAAAAATCGTCATGTAACTACACTAGTGAAACGAGCTCCGCTTCACTGTAAATATTTTTCCGCCCCGTTTCCTGATCATAAGTATTTGAGTTACATCTAACAATTCATTCAGTATAGATTGCTGTCAACCCAAATATAAACACTATCCTGCCTATGCTAGCCTGACTATCAGATGCTTCAGGAGATACGACTCGTATAAGTAGTCCGAGTCCGAGTTCATTCCCATTTAAACGTACGTTTGAGTCTCTCTATGCTCAAGGATATCCCAACTTCAAGTTTGGGTTCACTGATAATAACGACTCCATCTAACTTCTTCAATACCTGAAGAGAGAATTATACTTGAAATCCAAATTCTTTCGGTATGATAGGATTATAGATGTTCTCAGAGTTTGACTCGGGCGCAAAGAACCCTGTACACACATTCAAGTGTCCTCCTCTTACACAATGAGATTCTGTATATTTTTAACCATCCCCAATCATCAGCCATCGTCATCGCTAGACTATCACAAGCATTCATAATTTCCCATTGTGCCAGATCAGGGGCAGTACTGCACATTCGCTTATACAATCCGCCAAGACAAAAAAAAAGTACAATTTACACTAGCAGAAATTTGAACCTGCCCCCTTTTTCCCATCTCACCTGCTCTTCTCTCGGTTAATGAAGTACGAGTAAGTTGTTATTATAACCATCAACCCCATCAAAACCAAGGCAACAAACTCAGAATATAAATATAAAAGGAAATTTGAAGTAGAACTTACGATACAACATAAGCTTCAATAGTCAAATAAGTAAGTATATACTATATATCACAAAGACATTCAAAAACAGTAGCTAGCTCGCTTAAATACTATTACCCGATACAGCAATATAAGTTACATTACTATTTTACCTCTTCCCTTCACATCAAATCAAGCCAGTAATGAATTGATAATAACTTATGAGCCATATACCTTCCTACTACTTACGGAGTACATACCATCAATTAACACCCCTCCAATCACAAACAGTATATCAACACAACAAGCCATCCACATTTCTTCTCCCCCTTTCCCTTTCCCTTCCCTTTCCTTTCCACACAAACACACAACACCCTCTCAAAAATCCTCCAAGTTTCAAGACTCAATTAATTCCCAGACACATGCCTAGCGACCTACCAGCTATCTACCCAACAAATCCAGCCATTCCCAACCCAAAAAACCCACAAACCCACAAACCCACAAACCCACAAACTCGGACAAACTCAAACTCAAAGGCAAAAGCAAAAGCAAAGAATATACTCCGTTGAAAGAGAAACTCCATAAACCCAAATCTCGTACACAAATTTCTATTCCTATTCCGTACCCAATCGAGGAGAAGAAATACAAACAAACATGGTCGCTTAATACGTGTAATAGGTAATTGGTAAAATAAAAGCTATCCACCTCATCGGTACGTGTTTTCCATTTCAGCCAGCCTAATTATCTTACAGGTATAGTAACGGAGTATCGATACGAATCACAATCAAATCCAATGAAATTTTCATACAAACCTTTAGATAAGTCCTCACAAATCGAAGAAGAGGGGAGAAAGCTTTCTCACATAGAGTAATACAAAATTTTCAAGTTTCAAATATAATTTATTTCATTGTAAGCGAACGGTATAGAAACCAATTTCATAAAAATTCATGCTAGCTAGCCCCCTTATCCCATATGATTACTGCCCCAGAAGATTTCTATCTTGAGACTATTTTGACGCCCATTTGCAAAAAGATAAATCATGCCCCGCCTTCCGAGAGATAATATACATATTCGTACTCATTTATTCCTTTGCGGATCATCATTCCTTTTCCCCATTAACACCATGTAAAGACTGGGTTTTTGCTTTTGACTGTTTCAAGTCTTTCTACTATCACCTTCCTCTGATGTCCCTCCATCCCTTCAGCTGCTGCATATCCCAAGTCCCCTTCAAGATCATCACCGTCGTACAATGTCTGAACAGCTCCACGACTCCTCGAGCTGAACGAGAATCTTCTCGATTCTAAACGATTGCCATTTGGTGACCTTGCAGGCCCATCATAACTCATACGATTTCTAGAATGTTGAAGGTGTGGTCGATCCGAAAACCTCACTCCATCCTTGGAAGTATTATCTCGAGAGAATCCTGAATTTACTAATGTTTGAGAAGACTCGAGGTCAGGGGAAGCATCTCCACTATACCGTGGACTAGCTAACTCGAATCGATTTGGATTTGGTAATTCTGTAGATGGACTTGCAAGTCCAAGAAGATCTGGTTGCGGTGCTGTCGCATTGGCGGCACTAATATCCATCTCATCATCAAGGCTATTGCGAGCCTCATTACGCCTTCGCATTTCTGCAGAAGGCACTCTCATAGGAACCGCAACAGGTATATCAACAAGATCATCCCAAACACAAACTCTCGGTCTTCGAGTCAATTCTAAAGGACCATGGTCTACTGTTTTGAGGGTTTCCACGACATTCCAAGCTTGTCCTTTCATGACAGCAATTTGTCTAGCGAACATGCGTTCTTGAAAATCAGCATCTTGACTGAATACCTTTCTTAACTCTAGCTGAGTCTCGCTCCACCATTGCTTTGAAGTCAGCAAGGGAAGAAAATGTTCCCGAGTTTTTTGAGAAAATGGTTGTCCAATCAGTGATACGGGTAAGAACAACCATCCAAAGGGAAAACTTCGCCAAGCATCAGGGTGCTTCCAAGGCCACGATAAACTATTATCAATCGCACCAATAGACATTGTTTGTGCTGCCATTCTAGACGGTGTAGCCGACCTACTTGTAGCTTCCATAGGCTCTTGACTACGGTAGGGATATGCCGGTAGATGGGACATACTGATGTTATCAGAGCTAGAAACTACTCGTGGTGGCTGTTCTGAATCTGGATTGTTCCTCATTTGCGGAGGGTCTGAAACAATAGAAACGCCCTGAGTTTCCCAGTCGATTTTGATCATCCAATTATCAAGGCCTCTGTCCGTATTTCGCATTATATAATCCAATATAACCAGTTTTTCCAACTCCTCTCGAAATGATTGTTGTAATGCATCTGTCCAAACAAAACGTCGATTTTGGTTATTATCTCCAGATCCGGAAGGACTGCTAGCCCCTGCCCCTTCATTACCCTCGTCTGACTTTGATGAACCTGGACGACAAGTCTCTTTCCACCCTCTTTTGTTTCTGTGAGTATCATTCATTCTGAATGTTCCATTTGCATGATCTGGCCAAGGGTGTTCACGGAGGAAGATATTCGCATCCTTGAAACCTTTGAGAAAGACTTGGAAGCTGCCAACCTTGGGAGGTAGAGGCTTCTTACTCCTGTAAAACTTCCTTCGATCCCAAAAATCATAATGGAAAGATTTCGAAGATAAGTGAACTATGTCGGTGTAGGGCACAAGGTGGGTTCGTAGCCTACAGTCAAGCGTGTATGCTGCAGCTTCGGAGACATAACTCAAATTGGGAATTAGACATGCTCTGCCAAAGAAACATGGAAATAAATTGCGATGGATCCATTTGTTCCATTTCGGATTTCCTGCGGCGTACGGTTCCTCATCTTTCGGCTTGAACACACCGACTACTTTTCCATCACTATTTCGAGCAAAATAACTTCCCGAACTACCCTGAGATATCATTTTCGGATGTATCCCCTGCTCAATCGCAACTCGAACACTTTCAACAACGTCGTCAAACTCAGATTTCGTCATTCGTCCATGATCGGGCTCCGATGCCAAAGTATCGGCAGTGAGGGGTCGCATGCCTTCCGGTGCTTGGAATACTGAGTGCTGAATTTCCAGCTTTTCCTCCTGATGTGATTTCCCTTTTACTTTATTGATTTTAAACTTGGACGCTATCTCGTCTGCCCATCGTTCCAATCTAGCATTTATAGCTTTGATGTCCACACCGGAGGCATTGCTTCCCATACGACTTCGCCTTCTCGTATGTCCAAACTTTCGATTATTTGTCGGTGAGCTGTATCCATCTGTATACATTCCACCATGCGGTCGAGGCTGTGAAATAGAGGCATATCGTGGTGCGGTTGCTGGTTGTAAGGAAGCATGGCTGGCAGCGAGGGGGTCCTCATCTTCGTCATCGCTGAACTCTTCGGCTTGGGCAATTTGGGCATAACCCGTGGTAGCTGGACGGAATCTTGGCATATTAAGTATGGTATTTAATTAGGATTGGAGTCGCCATGAAGTAGAATTATTTATGGTTATGAGGCATTTCCAGTAGCGGTGGAACTAGGTATGTTACAAGCTCTAGATTCACAACATGCCAGGTAGTCACCGTGGCCCCGGGTCGCGTCACTTATCAATGTACTTATCCAATCAAAAGGGTGGAGAACACAAGGCTGAGAGATTTATCCCCAAAGATACCAAATCATGAAGAAACACGATGATTGATTGATAAACTTGCCCATTGATATCCATTACGCTAGTAGGTGTGATTCTCTGAACACTCGGTGTCAAATGAAGTCAATTGGATTGAACACCATAACGCCAATACAGACAGACATTGTAACGACGATTGAGCTGGATTGATTTCTAGTCTAGATATGATATTGAGACTTTGAAGATTTGCGATCTTTTTATACAATTGAGACATACATTGGCCAAAGCCTTTAACCTTACGAAGCTGCCATGATCTCCTTTACTATCTTTGCGACCTCCCCCTTTTCTACATTCTTTTCTCCCAATACTTCAGGAGCAAATACTCTTTTCAAAACATCTCCCATTTGCATCTTGACCCCCTCAGCCTTCATTTCATTTACAAGTTCCTTGACTGTGTTTCTGATCTCTTCTTCACCAACTGTCTCAACACCACTGGCATATTCTTCCAAGACCTTCAATTGTTGTTCTTCCTTCTCAACGAGATCTTCTCTACCTGCTGCTTTGAACTCTTCACTTGCAGCTCGACTGGCATTCGCAGTCTTTCGGAGGAGAGCTAACATTTGCATATCGGTATTGATAGGCGAGGAGGTTTTAGAGGCATTAAGTGTTTGGCTGAGAAGTGATCGGAGGACTGAGAGTCGATTGCTATCTTTGTTTTTCATGGCAGCTTTCATATCATTCCTATCACCAGACTAATATTAGTATAATTTCTCCCCCAAAATAAGAACCACGAACGATATGTTGTGTGTACTGACCTGATCTTCAAGAGCATAGGTGGAGGGGTACCGGCAGAGCTTGCATAGCAGCGGCAGTAAATTCTCGAAGCTCTAACAGCTGGACGTGAAAACATTGTCGATATGGGTGAGGGGATATTGAGAGCTTGAAGTTTTGGTATAGTGAGCTTGCAAAAAGTGATTCCCGTCTGAAAATTGAAGGTATTATGTATTTTTGATTCACGTCCACTCACCGTCTGCGTCTGCGAAGAAAACGAGGCTCGCCAAATTTATTTTCCCCGATGCTGCGCTGCCTCACACATCACATAACACAACATTTGGATGATTCGGACACCTACTTAGGGATGTCAATTGTATAGCACAACAGATATTTGTTACTTTTCATACAATTGTATTTGCGATTATACCTGTTTATCCAGTATGTCACCATGGCTGTGAATATGCAGCGAGTGCACACATTTTCGTGCGGACTATACCAGCATCAGCGCAAGCAAAAAACCATTAAAGTTCTTTCATTCGTCAATGTCCCTTTTAGGTGATCGTCAACTTCCCCGCACCTTCCCATTGATCTATGAAGAATGCAGGTTGAACACTTATAATACTATCATTATTATAACTTATACCTATGAAAGTATTCTTGTCACAACAAACAAGAAACTGTATCAAATCTACTAATCATCTGGGAGACCATATTTTGTTTGCTCATGTCCAATTCTTTCACAGCTCAAAGTATCTAAAACTGATTCCTTGCATTAGCCCCCTTCTCCAAGTTTCAACGTCCTACTACTTACACACCAGAGCTCTGTCTGCTCTATATATTTGATTTTGCTACCTTACTCTTATATGTTTCTTGATGCTGTGCCACTAGAAAAGCAACATTAAACCACCGACGTTTTAATGTTTGCTGGCACCATTCACCATTCACCATTCACCATCAACTCATCGCTCAGCCTCTGACCTCTGACCTCTGACCACTCATACAGAGACGGACTATCACTCTTTATATGAAATCTCCCATGTACACTACCTCTTCCAATATTACCCAAGCAACAAACTAACACAAGATCATAGTTGATTGACCACCCGACATCAACCATAATAGACGACTTGACCTTCATAACTCGAACGTTGCAAACTGGATCACCAGAGCTTCATTGAGACACACAAACTCCTAACATACATACCAATCCTCCAACTCCATCGTGAAAAATGACACCCATTGACACTCGCCCCGCAATCCACCCAGCTTCCAACGAACCCTCTCCTCACCGTGGTCGTAAACGTCGCCGATCATCTGCTGCTTCTCTACCACCCATCACAACCAGTACATCCACAAATTTCCGAGGTCGAGTTCGTCATCGATCACCTCAGACATCTCATTTGACAACATCCTCGCAATTGCCATTATCCTCACCCCTCAATACCAAATCAACAAACGCAAATGCTACCATGACATCCCTTACAGTCACAGCCCCTAAGGTCAAATACCTAAAGACTCGCGCCTCAGCAACGACAACAACAACGACTCCCTCCCCATCATCATCTCTCTTGCTTTGCTCTCCACGCTCAAAGACCCGGAGAGGTCAATCACCCTCCCGTTCTCGTAGCAAAGGCCATTCAGATGACAAGGAGGTTCCCAGGAGAAGACAGAGAACCAGAACCAGAAGTCGATCTCACAGAGTCGCGAATGATGAGAAGGATAGCAGTAAAGGAAAAATGAAAGCTGCATCCGGGACAGAAAGAGCTTGAAATATAGGAATCTTGGAGTTTCATTGATTTTGTTCGCGGAAAGATACCCACCTGGATTTGACTAACGAAGCACGATGGATACGATGTGGCAATAGATCAAATGAAGACCCGAGGAGAATTCTCACTTGAGATCTTTCTGAATGCCACGCCCCGGAGTATCTGAAGAAAGCTTGGGTTTGGATTGGATTGGACGTATGGTTCGGGTACGTACCAAGAATTTAGGAGTTTATTCCATTGTGGGCTAGGAGCATGTAGGCAATGGGCAGATAGGAGTTAGGCCTGAATGCATGGTTTTTTTTTATCTTCGAGGATAACAGTGGCTACTTCGCCCAATCCACAATGTATATCAAAAGCAAATGTCCTTCATTTACATTTACATACTACTTTTTTATAGCACTGCACTACATGCAAATAACATACTCTGTACACCAATCAAATTCTCTCTCTTATTCATACACAACACCCAGTACTCAACCCCCCTGACATATAACACAAACAAAAACCCATCCCAAATCCCAAATCCCAAATCCCACCAACATACCTCATCCACCCACTCTACTCCACCCCATTCCATCCCTTCCCATCCCTTCCCATCCCGCCCACTCAACCCTCCACCAAAACATTACATATGAATATCCTAATCTCCCCCTCCGCACCATCAAATAGGACAAACATCCCATTTACAAGATGCATAACAACATCCCGCCTCGGTGGCACAATTGGTTAGCGCGTGGGCCTTTTAAGCCCAAGGTTGAGGGTTCGAGCCCCTCCCGAGGCGAATTCTTTCTTTTGGTTTTTTTTCTGCAATTACTCTTGGAGGGGTGAGAGAGAGATCTTTATATATCTTCCATCTATCCATCATCTATTTATTGTTTGCTACTAGGTGGTGGTTGGTTAGTTGGTAAATGCATAGCTAGAGAATTAGAATGATGAGAACTTTTTTGCAAATTTTTGAAAAGTTGAAAGGAAGAGTGAGGAAGAGAATAAGTGGATTTTTCTTCATGGATTGATGGTTTTGAGATTGGTCTGGTGGATTTGTTGGATCAAGTGGATGGGTTTTTGAGGAAGAGGATGGTGGAAACTATCTATCATTATTCTGGACGCTATTGTATTGACATCGACATTCGCAAGCTCAAATTGTCATCAGGAAAATGTGAGATTGTTGGTGTCTTTCAGTCGCATAATTATAATACTTCTAACTCTGGCTGTTGTTTTCAATACTCAGCACATATCATGTAGAAATTTCAAAACTGCTCAAGACACTATCCTTGTATCAGAAAGTCTTTAATCACAGTTCGACTGCGAACGAATTCGCCATTGCACATTTATATTTTAGTTTCACCAATTCATAGGATACAATTATTAAATGTCATAAATCATGTTTTTGAAATCCTTCAATTCGCCATGCTGCTAAATACATGAAGACTCGAAATGAAAACAGAAGCTCAAGAAATGTGAAAAGGCTCATCTGTCTATCACATGGCGTGCGGCTAGCTTTTTATACCAAATCGGCTATCAAGCCGAAGTGGTTAACGAGCATTCGCTCAGAAAATCATGAAAGCGCCGAGCTTGAGATAATCTTGATGTGAAATGTGCATGGGAATATGGAAAGGACGGTATCTTTTATTTTGGAAATTCGTTCTTTATAGCTTGTCATAGTACTATTGAAATGGTTAGCGAAATGGATTTTTGTGCGAGAGATCATGATGTAAAGTAGACTTACGTTCTCGTAACCTGGAACCTCAACCTTGATACCCTTACGTTTACGGAGCTCTTGGACGATTTGTCCAGTCTTGGTGGTTGCGTCAATTGGTGATCCACCTGGAAGAATTTGCCAATGATCGAAGATGGATTGTGGGAAAGCTTGACCAGAGGTGTGGGAGCGGAGATCAGCGTTGAATCCGAAAGATTCACCGACTGGCAAGTATGCCTTAATGGTGAAAAGAGGAGTTCCTGGACGTTGCTCCTCAGCGAAGACGTGACCTCTTCTTCTGGTGAGAACACCGTAAACACCACCCATGGCAGATTCTGGTACTTGAATCTCGACCAAGAAGACTGGCTCGAGGAGACCTGGCTCAGCCAAGAGGGTAGAAGCGTACAAGACACGACGGGTAGTTGGCATGACTTGTCCGGAACCACGATGGATAGCATCAGCGTGGAGGGTAACATCCATGATGTTGAATCTGCAAGATCTCATTGGCTCTTCAGCAATTGGACCTTCTCTTGAAGCCCATTGGAAACCGGAGACGACGGAATCCTTGATTTCGTTCAAGTATTGAACAGCCTTGGTTTGATCAACCAACAAGTTGGCACCGTTGGTGTCTGGACCGAAACACCAAATCTTACGGGCATCAGTTACATCCCATCCGTGCTCATCGGCCAAGATACGGGCACGAGCCTTGAAATCGTCACGGGGACCGATCTTTCCGGCCTCGATCTCCTTGGAAACCTCCTCGTCGAGAGGCTCAGCGATCATGTAAAGACGGTTGTGCTTGTTGGGGGATTTGGAAAGAGCAGTCATGCTAGACTTGCCAGTGACGGTCTCACGGTATGGAACGACAGGGTCGGAGATACGGAGAGGAACACCAGCGTGGTCCTCCTCGAGATCCTTCAAGCAAATTTCCAAATGCAACTCACCGGCACCAGCAACAACGTGCTCACCGGATTCGGAGATGAAAGTCAAAACACAAGGATCGGACTTGGAGAGACGCTTGAGACCTTCGACAAGCTTGGGGAGATCTTGAGCGTTCTTGACCTCGACTGAACGTTGGACGACAGGGGAGACGGAGAACTTCATGACCTTCAAGTTGTGAGCGGTATCACTGGTGGTGAGGGTACCAGACTTCAACAAGAATTGATCGATACCGACCAATCCGAGAATGTTACCGGCTGGGACATCATCGATAGGGTCGACCTTACCACCCATCATGAGAACAACACGTTGGATGGCCTTGATGAACAAATCGTCCTTCTTGCCAGGGGTGTAGTTAGGACCCTGGATACGGACCTTCAAACCGGAACGGACGGTACCAGCGAAGACACGACCGAAAGCGTAGAAACGTCCCTTATCAGATGTTGGTACCATCTTGGAGACGTACAACATAAGAGGAGCCTTAGGGTCACAGTCACGGATACCAATGCAGGCCTCATCATCTGGAGGACCCTCATACAAGGTCTCAGCACGGTACTTTTGGGCAGTAACTGGGGATGGGAGATGGAGAATCAGCATCTCCAAAAGAGCATCAGCAGCTGGCAAGAAAGTACGCATAACAACCTTGAGAAGTTGCTTGCCCTCCTTGTCCTTGTCATCTGGAGAAAGCTTGATGTTAAGCTTCTCGAGGAGAGTTGGGATCTCGTCCTTCTTGAAGTTCATGACAGCAGCGAAGATACGGAAGATAGGGTCGAGGATGAACTGGTTGAAAGCACGCTCCAACTCCTTACCCTCGTGGGAAGACTTGGTGGTCCACTTCTTGGTGTGTGGGTTGAAGTAGTTGTCGCCCCAGAGACGCTCCATCATCTTGTTTCGGTCAACACCGAATTTCTTGGCGTATCTTTGAGCGAATTGTCTGATGGTGAAAGCCCATCCGTGGAGACCGGAACCGAAAGCAACCGTTCCCTTACCTGGGTAAACTTGGACATCACCCAAAGTTTTGTCGAAGTAGGTAGAGATAACGACGTTGACGGACTCGATGGTTCTGGAGAAAGATTGGTAAAGATCTTCCTTGGAGACTTGCAACTCGAGGAGAGCACGATCGACCTTGTTGATGATAACAACAGGCTTGATACGCTCACCAAGAGCTTGACGGAGGACAGTCTCGGTTTGCACACAAACACCTTCAATGGTATCGACGACAACGAGAGCACCATCAGTGACACGGAGAGCAGCAGTGACTTCAGAGGAGAAATCGACGTGACCAGGTGAATCGATCAAGTTGATCAAGAAATCTCTTCCGTCGGTCTTTTGGCCAACAATGTCCTTCAAGTCATCATCGTCTGGGAGGTTACCGTAGAGGGAGATGGCGGTGGACTTGATAGTGATACCACGCTCTTGTTCATCGGCACGAGTATCGGTAGCTCTGGCATCACCAGCCTTTGCGGCGGAGATAATACCAGCCTTGGAGAGCAAGGAATCGGTAAGGGTAGATTTTCCGTGGTCGACGTGGGCAATGACGGACATGTTACGAACGTTCGTAGCCTTGTCCATCAATTGGCGGACCTCCTCAACGGTGAAGCTACAAAGGGAAGAATTGTTAGCAAACAGTTCATTGTCAACAGCATAAGCTTATCTCCGAATCCTCCATCTCGAGCTTATCATTTCCAAGTCCTTAATCCATCAAAACAAGATGATTCAAGATACTTTTCGATGATTTGCGATTCGATAGTTCGATCTATGTATCTGCCGCGGATGGTATGATGCTAAGAGGAAGAAAAAAGAGATACTTACTTAACCATGTTGGCGGTAGTGCTTCGAGAAGCTGATTAAAGAAGATGTATTGTTTTGACGTTCGACACACGCTCGAACGAAAAGATACTTGAGTGGCTTATTGGACCACTTGAAGTATCGTAAATAATTTGTAGATACCTGCTACAGACCCAAAGTATTTGGGATAGAGAGATAATACAAAGAAAGATTTGGTGATACTTTCGATGTAGAATGAGAGGAAGAAGAAGAGGGGGAGGAAAGGAAGTCTTGTATAAAGGTGGGCAAGAATCTGGTAGGAAAAGATCTCGGGTGGGGCAAGTAAAAAGTGGCGGGGTTCCAATTGTAATCTGGAAATTTTTCACTTAATTTTTTTGACCGAGATGGGTGGCTAGGCAGCTATAGTTCATGCCTTAAAAGGGTTAGTGCCCTAGATGGGGTTATGGAATGGAGATGAGTAGCATTCACCTACCAATTGCAAGCAAGATTGATAGCAATTCAAATCATTCGTTTCATCCCATTCATGAAGTGTACGGCGGTATGCAGTGGTGGGTGTTCTTTCCTTCTGTCGTAGGTAATTGGTTCATTCTGCAATACGTGTATTAGTAAAGGGTACATTATCGCTTTGTGATGTTCAGGTCACCGTACATGTGCTATTGTTTGCTGTATACACCCTACTGTACTAGGTATACATCGTAAAACCAGATGTCCTTGGTGGGGAGGGGGAGGGGAACTTGTTACAATGCATATGAGCATATGAACGACTCAATATGATTTGTACATGCATACAGAAACTCCACTGCATCACAGTATTTTTTATCTAGTATACGGCCATATCAAAGCATTCACGATTCATCTACCTATTCACTATAGCTATTTGGGTAATCAACAAGCTACCTACCTCGGGAGCTACCTCGGGAGCTATTCAACCTTATAAGTAAGTCACCACACAGAAGCACCGTTCAAAGGTGCCTACAGAGTACTACCTACTAGCTAATCAATTCACCCGGCCAACATTTACCCCTCCTCCCGACTCACCGCCCTACCGGCATGACGAATCCGGTCTGCGTCAGACGAATTGAAGAATGTATAATTGACATAAAAATCAATCAATCAATCACAAGTTATAAAGTTATAACAAGTTATACAGATTTGGTAACATGATATTCAATAACTATTCAGTTTTAAGGTACTCGGCAAATTCAGTCATAATATTAGCTCGAATACTAGTGAAGCTTATATATCAAGAACAATAAATTGAATATTAATAAGTTGCTACTAATGGTATAAACTCAACTAGCTACCCCAGGACCAACCTCTAGTCCTCCATCAGAAGATCATCACTCCCACTCCATCACTATTATTTGTAAAGATTATGTGTGAAATCGATACATGAAAAATGTTTCGCAGAGTTAACATGTACTCAAGAAGACCCCAAAATCTTTTCGTAAGCATCCTCTACCTCCCCAGCCAATTCTAATAACGCTACAATCACTATTTGATGTGTGAGATTTGGAAGTCGATCTCGATGTAACCCAAAAAATTCCTAGGGTGGCGTTGCTTCACCTAGACTTTGAAGGAGAGGTGTCTCGATGACAGGGGGCTCAAGGGCTGTGTATTCGTATTTCGATAGAGGAACGTTGACTTCGGCTGTAATCTTTTGTTGCTCGCCCTCTTGACTTTGTGGATCTTCTGCATTTGGTACACCCGTAATTTTCAGGGCCGAGGGTGGTAAAGGCTTTCCTAGTCTTTTTGCTAATGCTTTTGTGTGTGCACCGTACATGCTACGAATGTAGCTGACACGAGAATAGTTCCACCCAACCTCGACCTTCCCTTCAAAGGAGCTTTTAAATATGTAATCAATGTGGTTGGAACCAGGAGCCTGCCAAGTTTGCATCGTGGCCTCGACCTGGGGAACTTTCAATATGGTACCGCCCCGAGATCCCGTGACACTATTGACCACATCTTCTACAGAAAGATCGCTAACGGACTTTGGCGCCTCGTCTTGCTTCACTCCAGCAAGCCCAATGCGAAGCTGACCAAGAGTGAGACCTAAAATACTATGAATCTTTCCCTGATCCATGGTTACCGCAAATCGTGCCTGTGCATTGAGTGCCTCGATTTTAAAGACTTGGTGGTCGGAGAATGTGCTTGGAAACGCCCCTATATTCAATGCTTTCAGTGTGACAATCACATCAGTGTGTAGTGAGACGGGTGATTTCGACTTTTTTGATTTCGGCTCCGTAACAGGTGCTTTGGGATTGGGTGACATTGTCTGAGAGATCGATTTGCGTTTAATGTACTTTTCAATTTCCGAAAGGGATGTTTCATAATTACTCTTCTTCTCTTGAGCAAGCCGCAAGAATGCTTGGTATAGAGCAAGTGCTTGCGATGCGGTCGTTGCCGTGCAGAAAATCTGTACGGCTTCCCCATCTAAGATGGCAACGAGTCGATCTCCCTTTGCCTGCGTGCCATTACGAACATTATACATGAGGAATTCGAAAGATGTGATGTCCGCAACTAAGAAGGCTTGATAATCAAATGCAGCCTTAACTCTCAATTGGCTGAAACCCAAAGAGCCTTGGACTAGTGGTGTTTGATTCAGTGCCTTCTCGCGTGCTGGCCATTGGATTGAGGTACGCATCTTGAAATCTTGAAGTGCCACGAATCCACTCATTCTGCCTGAACTGTCAACACCAACTTTGTTAAAGCCGAGACAGAGATTTTGCTCCCAGTCCGAATTCTTTTTGGATGAGATCCAGAAATTTGATATAATAAAAGCAGATTTGCCAATGGCCTGGCCGAGATCCAATTGAACGTCCAGCTCAGCAATGGAGACTGTAGCATTCCAAGGGAAAGCACCAGTTGCTGCAACTTGCTGGTATCTCTGCACGAGAAAAGTTGATGATTGTACATTGTCAGTTGATGATACAGGAGCTGTAGAGCCTTCACGCAACTCTTGTGGAACCCAAATCTCCCTAAAGAGCAAAAAATCTTGCAATTGCTTGGCATTTATCAAGACTTTCATGGGGCTAATCTTCAATATTGCAGACATTCCACTGGTACCACTCACATGCTTACTATTCATGAGAGATAGAAAGATTGATTCAACATCAAAGCTCCCCGTAGATTCTCTGGAGTAAACATGTTGTACTGAGGCTTGCAACCTTGAGAAAGCAACGGATGCAGCAAAGAAATGCCCATGCTCGGTCGATCGGACCGTGTTGATAGTTAAATAAATTTCGTCAAATCGCGCGCTAGCAGCAACACGAGCTATAGGTTGACAGCTGAGAGTGAACTCTTGCTTGCAAATTCTAAGCCCTAGGTTGAGGCGGGTGCGGCCAAGGACGGTACTGGGATCAGCTGCCAAAATATTATCGTCATCGGCGCTCATGAACTTTTGTGGTGATGTTTTTGGAACCGACTTTTTATCCTTGCCATCCTCGCTTACAATGTCTTTGACTGACGAAGATATCTCGAGAATGAGAGGCACAACTGACGGATATAGTATGTTTGTCGAAGCGTCCACTTTCACCTCAGCATTCAGAGACGGGTCATCAAGGCCATTATCTGTGTACTCTATCTTCCAAGCTAGGCCAGGTGCACGTAAGACTGTGCTACTACCCGCATCTTTATGTGTGAACTGCCCATATCTTCCAGCATGAGGCACGCGACCCGTCATGCCTGCTTGATTTGTTTGTGTAGTCTCTGCCAATTTTCTACCCGACAGATATTCAACGGCTCCAGCAAAGTCTGCATCCACTAGTAAAGACTCCATGCGTTTCTTCCCGAAGAAGGGCTGCCTTTTGTTGGGAGACGTTGGAGGCAATAGTGTCGGTGGTGGGCTCGCACTCCATGTAGCTGATGCTACCCGTACCATCTCGGTAGCAGATCCAATTGATCGTTGAAGCTCAGCGGCAGGTATGATGAATTGAGAAGTCAATCGCAAATCAAGTGATTTTCCTGCCGCCTGAAATGCTAATCTACGAGTGTTTTGACCAGAAATATATCCAACATTGAAAATAACTTCTGGCAATAAAGCCGAGTTAAGCGAACGTTGGATTTTGTCATGTGACGAGGGTACCATTTGCAGTTGTAGGTCTTCAATGGTAAGTCGAGCAGAGTTCTCCTTCCTCGTTGATAAATCAATACGTTTCAATGAAAGAACCAGATTTTCCTTCTCAGACTGCGAGATACGATCGTTTTCTGTATTCCCAACCAGCCAACTAACTTGGATGTTGAGCAATTCGAGAGTGTACATTGAAGCAAACATAATAGTAGACGTTGAGCCAGCAACGCTATCATGATCTTTGGGCTCATCGTTGACTGTGATCCTTGGTCTAGACTTACGAAATTTCTTAAAATACTGTTTTTCTCTAGTGAAGTCGATGTCTCTGATTTTATTTTGCAAATGACCCATGACGTCTACCACAGAAGATGCAGTTTCGGCGAAAAGGTTGATTTCGAGGCCATTGCTAGTAAGATTGAATGATCTAACATCGTCCCCAATTTCGTTCTTTTTGCTTGTGGCAGTCAAGAATGCAGCGAACGCAAGATTCCCGCAGGGTTCCATTGTCCCATTGTTGAGGCGAGACAACTCAAACATGATTCGATGCAGATTTATATGGATCTCTGGAAATTCATATGTTGACCCGTGTGTCTCCAGTCTGTTTGCAACTAGAAGTTGCACGCATCCAACGTTGAATTCAAGTCTTGCCGTGGTTTTTCCCTCTCGTGCCGGTTCCGCGTTTGCATAAACATCCAAACCTGCAAAGGTCAGGTGAGCATCGTATATTAGAGCAGGACCGGCTTTCGGCGGTGAATCCGGTACTGGACTGCTGCTGGGACCGAATATTTCCTCAACATGTGCTTGTATTGCTTTGATATCGTCACGGATATCAGAAACAACACTAGATATTTCTGGTCGATTGAGTGCAGTAAAGAGACTATGAACAGCAGCTGCATCGAGCTCTATGGGTTCTACAGAAGCAAAGACTGAAATCTTATTCTCTTCCACGGATATACTGCTAACGACACGACCATTTGTTGGTGGCATTTGCAATAATGATATGCTTTGCTGTTTATCATTTTGGGCTGTTTGTACATCGTGTGAGTGTTCTTTAATGTCAAAATCAAAGACAATTTCGGACCCAAATTGAGCTGCCAAGGAAGCCCTAGCAACAACACCTGAAATGGTATATGTCAACGATTGTATGAGAGGTATGCTGATTTGATACATATTTAGAAACAGTGCCAAATTAATCCTGTTGATGGGCTTTGGTTCCTGAACATTTGGTGGCAAAACATTCGGTGGTGGTGCAGGTCGTTTGGCTGTAGGAAGTTTCGGTATCAAACGATTCAGCTGCGCAACTTCATCCCCAATCACTAAGTCCAAGACTTCGATAAGTGCGACAATATCTTGCTGGACTATGAATGACAACTCTTGAGAGTTTGCTGCAACTTTAAAAACGTTGAGGGGAGTTTCGTCGAGCACTGAGCTTTCGAATGACACATAGACACTTGGATTTCGTAGCTGGTACAGACTTAAAGGTTGTGAATGACTCTGAATTTTCGAGGTGGCAGCTTCTGCGGCGAGCATGACGTTGATCATAGTCGTGTTAGCAATGTCCTCTGTCGAAACAACAGATACTTTCAAGCCATTACTGATGGAAACAGATCTGAGGTTTATTGTTTCAAGTGTGATAGAACCTTTGTTGGTTGCAATCACGACCTGAAGATTTTGTTTAGCTTTCACTTTTGGGCGAGCTAGCGTGATTGGTGAAGGTTTTTCTGGTACTTTTGCGTTTGATTCGCTCTGTTGATACAATTTCAAGATATCTTGCACGAGCTCACACAGTTCCCAATTTAAATTTATCGAAACGTCCTCACAGAACACATGCACGACAATGTTCTGAAATGTGTCTATATCTGAGCCATGCTGCGATACAAGTATTGGAGACGTTATGGGAAAACTTGTAGTTACCGAAATACTGGCCGACAAAGAACGTAGTGCAACCTCATTTTGCTTCGGGCCTGGGTCTATCACAAGCCTTATAAGTTCTGTTCGAAATGATATGCTTAAGTTTGGTTCTTCTGCTACAACTACCGTGGCATCATCGTTGGCAAAACCGAAAACATTACTCATCAAGACACAAGTGCCAAGATTGTTGAGATCCCAGCTCCTCCATTGAGAAAAGCTAGCGAGAACTCGCTGAGCAGCGTCTTCGGGGACGCTTTCTGAATTATTTGCGCAACGGCTAATGATATCGTGTTGCGAAGATGTACCAAGTATTGAATACATATGTCGAAGTCGAGTAATTAATTTCCACGAATCATGGGTTCTCAAATGCCTTTGTGCGCTTCGAAGGACGTACGCCGGCCTTGTCAAAAATAAAGGATCTGTGGCATTCTCCCCTGCAGTCGCGACGAGATATGTGAATAGCTGGAGACGATTTCGTTGTTGGCTTAATTTGGATGCAAACGTCTCACTTACACGATCAGCGAGGACATTGGTACGATGGACCAATGATGCAAGATATTCAATCTTACCGCTAGCCGTGTTGGCTTCTATAGTTTTGAAAATTACATTTGCCGCCGTATTATGTCCAGAAGAAATCCAGAAGACGACATCTTCAAGAATGACGTTCACACCTGCTTGAGGATCATTTAGATCACCGAATCGTTCCTTCGCAGCCAAGACAGCAGAGCCGAGGTATAAATGAATTGCAGAGGATTGCCGACCAGCTTGGGCGGCGATGAGGTCCGAAGTTCCAGTTGTTTCACTCCTTGAGGTAATAGCAAGCTTTGCAATAGAAAGATCATACTGGTCATGCGTTTCATCTTTATCACTGGCCAAGTCATGCGCATCGGGTGAATTTAAGAATCGAAGACATATGCCTGGAGTCCGCACAGCTATATCAAGAACCTCGCCATGTATCTTGTCTTTTTTTTCCTTGCCGAATATCTCTCCCATAGAGCTAATCTGGAGATCATCTATCATATCCACAGGATCTACAGGCTGCATTGCAGTAAGTAAATCCGCAACAGCTCCCACTGCTTTCGGGCTAAGCACTGCCTTGATGCCACCGGGCATTTCCACGATAAAGCTGATGTGAGTGGCGTTCTCGCCCACTCGATCTGGCTGGATGTCTTCTAAATTCATGCGAGGTGATTGCATGGTGTTTTCTGTTTGAGCTTCTGGATCTAGGACTGGAAGATCCTTAAGATCAGGTTCAACAGCCTCGAGAGGAAAATATGGTGCCATATAGGAGCTTGAGAAGGTAACATTAGAGGGAGGTAGGCCTCTAGGCTCGCCAACAGCACTATAGAATGAAGATTGACGACCGGTCGAAACGGAAAGGTCCCTGAGATGTGATTGGCCAGCATGTATACTTCGGGAGCGTGAAGCAGAGATGGATGTTCCCTCACGATTAAACGAATGAGGCCGAAGAATACTCTGATCGCTTCTGAAGCTTGAACTAGAAGCGGTCAAGAATGAGCTTTTACGCCCAGTCTGAGGTCGATTCCTACGAACCGACGATACATTGGAGGACATCTTGTAAGTAGATGGCCTGTCTTGGCTAAGGTCGTCACTGTAGAAGAGTGGAAGGGGCATTGGCGGAACACACATTGCAGGCGGTTCAACAATATCTTGATCTACCTCTGTCATAACATAATCATGTAAGAGAAAATCGGTCCTGTGCGTTCTTCGATCATGATGTCTTAGGTGTGCTTGCTGCAGGCGCCGATCTTCTACAAATGCAAGCTTCTTCAGGATCATCCCAAATGATATCGTTGTTTGAATAAGGCCATGCGTCTCAACGGGATGCTGTGCTCTTGATCTGTGTCTTGAAGCTGATTCCGCATCAACACAACCAAATTTCAGATTTGGTATTTGAAGATCTAGCTTCTTAGAGTAATGGGATCCAGCCCAATCATCGAAATTCAACATAATTTTAGAAGTGGAAAAAAGAAACGCTGCTTCTTCGACATGTATCCAAATTCGTATAGAATCAACCGAGGCACGGAGAAATGTTACATCGTGCAATATTAATTCGGTAGTCAGCGGCAGGGCATTTTCATCGTCATCGAAGGAAAATGAAACTGCCTTGACACTTCCAAGTAATCGCACAAAGAACTCGGTTGTACACTCGCCAGTGATTGCGCCCACACTAAAGTCCCAATTACAGACATAAGTTGGTTCAATAGGAGGTAGGCCAAAAAGGCGGTTGCCCGAGATATTAAGACCGTCAATGAAAAGTTGAGTACCAGACGTTGCGCTAGCAAAAGACATTCTGCTGTCACTTTCAGTACCCAAAGAGAAGGCTAGTGTGCCAAGCTCTACATCCAAGTCCATGTAATAGTTGGTAAAGCGAAGATCGGCAGCCAGGGTCGCAATCTCAATTCGAATATGGTCCTTTGCTGAATACAAGTTTGCAGGTAAAATTACACTAGACTCGTCAGCAGATATGCTCAAGATCACATCGAGATCGTTGCTCTTCTTGTGAGGTTGAACGTTCGCGTCCTCTTGGCTGTTGGCGGTTTTGACACGAATTGCTTCTTGGTGTTCCTCTAAGGTCCTGAAATGGATATCATCGCCAAAGTAATTGTCTTTAACCTTGAGGTAATATCGAATGACGAACCCATAGAACTGCGCTGTAGCCCCATTGCCATGCACATCAAGTATTAGTGTATCGGTATTACTGGAAGAAGTAGTTGCACAATATTGATATTTTCCTCCAAGTTTTATGGTATCGAGTTCAGCAATCTCTTTGGAATTTAGAAAAGTAGCCTGCGTATTCCACGGAGGCACATGCAGATTCAGACCACCGTGCTTAGCGAAAACATCAAACGATATATCATTTCGGTGAGGTCGGAATGTATCGATGGGGATGCAAATGTCCGCAACCAACGACTCTCCAAAGATGATGATAAAGGTATTGTCGTCAAAGTCGGCAGGATTGTTGATTATATTGGAGTCATTGACATTAAGGTAGAGTTTGAATGCCTGAAGATTGAGGTTTACCAAGTATCGAAACGGAGTAAACGTGAGATATTCTGGCGGCGGGCCACTGGCCCAGTCCCCAACAAGATCTGTGAGGAGGAAGATGTGTTCCCTTAAAATAAAAAGTTCCAGTCCGCGACTGCCAATATCGAAATTCCACGTTCGGAAACCGTTCCATTGTAAGGGATTCGATAGATCACAACTAATCACATTTCCAGTAGATCTCCAAAGTAGCCCGTGATTAACGCTTGTAGTTATCTCCGTGTTGGGCAAATCCAATTGAAGCTTGTTTGAAAATCCAATATCTCCTGCCACCATATCCATCAGATATCGAATCGTTGCATTCGCGCCAACCTTAATATCCAGCCAACCAAAAGGTCTAACCTCGGGCCCAGGGGTCCCCTTGTCATCCTTTCTCCTGCGATTTCTGTTACTAGTTCGTTTTTGCTCGTTCTGCCGGGCACCAGCGGTCTCTGCTTGCTTTGTCCACTTCCAGTTCTTTGATTCCTCTCTAATGGGCACTCGAAGTGTCGTTTCATGGTCAAGTTCAATGTAAAGCTTGAATTGTGTTGGTACTCTATATTGGCCAGGTCTAAGCATTTTGGCCGGGGAGGCATCTTTACACAGACTTGGAAAGAAGACTCGCTGGATCTCGGCCCGCTGCCTATCTGCCCAAGGACCGTAATTGATAACTGCACCTTCCAGAACAAGATCAATTCCCCATTCAGGAGGAACATCACCATTGATGTTATTACATGCTGATTTTGATACTTCACGACGCCATGGGATCTTAGCCGGGACATCCCAATAGAATCTCATAGTAGCGCTGGGGCTATCAGCGATAGTAGTGACTGTTGCATATTCGTTGGAAGACCACCGTGCATTATCATCCTGCTCACTTTCATCCAGATACCTCGAGAGACCTTGCCAGCTACTAGGGTTGGGTCCTCTTTGATTGGGCGAGCTCGAACGGCTATTATCATTTGACGAGAAAGATTCTACAGAACTTCGAAAGTAAGGTACGAGGTCTTGAATAGTATGCCATGCCCTCTTGCGCTGTCGATGGAAAAAGCTGTGGGAATGGACGCGGCTTTCAATAGCGCCCGACTGCTCAGGAACCCCGCGTTGTATTCTACAGGCTGCCGTAGTTTGATCTTCTTTGTAATCATCATTCGGTTGCATTTGTATAACAGGATGTTCGAAACGAAAGTTTATTAGCTGTTTATACTGATCCAGTTTAGTCGATGCTGAGGCGTCCAAATCCCCTTCGGCTTTGTCCATTTTAACAATGAGCACACTCTTAGTGTTTTCATTCCCTAGTACCAATGCAGCTTTGGAACATTCTATATGAACTGGAAGAAACCTAAGTAAGAAAGTTGATTCCACAGTTGCATGCGACTCATCATTGTCCATATCGGCTGTCTGAGAATTCGCGGAAGATCTGTCAGATTTATCCTCCATGTGAGGTGCTCTAGGCTTAGCTTGTTCTTCGATATGTGAGGGTAAGGTTTGAGAATCGGCTGTAGATTCCTTGGAGAAGTCTTGCACATCCCCACGCTCATTTACAACACCCTTCTTCCTTAATCTCACATGCTGATGGGAATCATCTCCATGGCTCTGCGCAGCATGATCTATATTCTCACCATCTCCAGCAATTCCCGAGATAATAGCATCATATGCCGCACTTCGATTGTAAACAAACCATTCCACACCGTTCAAAACGATATCGAATCGGCACGGTAGTTTCTTCTTTTCTTTCGGCCCCGCCTCGTGATCAAGTCCCGTATCAACAGTCGACTCCGGTTCCTTCTCTTTTTTTGTAGATTCGTCGGTTTCTAAATCCAATTCTCTCACATTGCGGAGCCAATATTTCCATGTAATGTATCCATTTTGTATCAATATAGTTTCATTGTCGCCGTGATATTTAACACCTTTTAAAAACACACGCCCTCCTAGGAGAGATATTTGTAAAGCTTGGATGTCGACATAAACTTGGTATTGATGCCATGTCCATTTTCGAAGACCAAATGATACGATAGCAGCAAAAACTCGGTTGAAATAGAAAAGGAAGAATAGTGTGCTATGCCGAGGGTTAGCTATGCAAAACCAACCAAAGTATAAAGACTCACACAATCCCACAGACATTCAACTCGATGAGGAAAATCCTAATCCATTAGTTAGCCTTCATTTGCGCCAGGAATGCAAAAAGCTACCAATTGAAGCCCAGATCCGCTCGCAGAGGGGATGCTGTCAAACCACTACTGCTCGCCATCCTTTAATGTTCTTGTGTGAAGTGTGTATGAAGTAAAGGTCTACGTGATTCCGACTGAAATGCTCATGATCGCAAAGATTCCGGCCTCCATGCTACATGTTGCATCGTCTCACGAATATCGGCAATCTTTCGTTTTTCGTCTTCGAAGAAATTGTAGATACAAAGTTGTATCAAGCGAAATGGTCAGAGTAGCATCAAGCCTTTTTGGTTGGGTATTTGAAATACAAAAGATTGAATATTTGGTATATCAGACGAAGTGGAATTGTAATGCTCCATAGGGGCCACTCGGCCGCATTAGCCCGCTTTGGAAGCTGAGAGCCACCGCCTTGGGCAGAATTACGTACGCTTTCGCCTCTATGCTCTGTAACAAAAACATGGCATAGCTATCAAGACCACCGACTGCCCGCCCTATCTCGCTGTGTGAACATTTTTCAGAGATCATATCACTCACTAGACTTATCATTCATTTTTAACAGTATGAAGGAGAGTTTCGCAGATCATGTTAGTCGCACAATTTGAGACTTCCAAGCTCCAATCTACTCCTATAGCTTATCGTGACCAGGAGCGCACCCCAACTTCATTAATTATTCACACCTTCCAAGATAATGGCAGGTAGCAGTGACCTATCCGGTGGTACTGGTGAGAAATTGACAAATGCAACAATAGTAGTAGCTGGTTCTGCTGCATTGCTTGCCTCTATTCTATCGATCGTGTATGTTTCAGAGCGTCTTCGTTCATTTACTTTAGAAGCTAACATATTGTTCAACAGGTCGGTTTGGTTGCAAACGTACGTTGTAAAAGCTACATGATACAAAATTCAATCAATTCCTAAATATTCATAGTAAAAACTATCGAAAACCTCTTTTACAACGCTATGTCATTCGAATCCTACTTATGTACGTGGATGAAATCTTCAACAATATTCACAGTTCCTATACTGACCAATATGCTTAGGGTACCGATATACTCAATCTCGTCATGGACTAGTCTAGTTTCTCGAGATGCAGCGATGTTTATCGATCCTATTCGTGATGTATATGAGGTAGGTTGGGCATCTTTGAATATCATGGCTCAAAACTAATTATTGGCAGGCTTTCACAATTTACACATTCTTTCAACTCCTTATAAACTTCCTCGGGGGTGAACGAGCATTGATTATTATGATGCATGGACGAGAACCGGTTCATCACCTTTGGCCATTGAACCACGTCTTTCCCAAGGTCGATATATCCGACCCTCATACATTCTTGGCCATCAAGCGTGGGATTCTACAGTATGCTTGGTTGAAGCCTCTTCTTGGACTTTCAGCTATAATTATGAAAGCTACGGGTGTCTATTCTGAGGGTACCATTTCTTTGACCTCCGGTTATATGTGGAGTGGTATTATTTACAACATTAGTGTCACACTGAGTCTATATTCACTCGGAATGTTTTGGGTTATCATGTCCAAAGATTTACAACCCTTTCGACCTGTACCGAAATTTTTGTGCATCAAGCTTATTATATTTGCCTCATACTGGCAAGGATTTCTTCTTTCGATTCTGGTTTTTCTCGGAGCAATTCCAGACAACGTGGAAGATTATACAGCCGATATTCTCGCCGCGGCAATACAAGATGCCTTAATCTGTATCGAGATGCCTATTTTTGCCATCGGACATTGGTATGCCTTTTCATGGCATGACTATGCAGATGTCACTATATCTGCAGCTAGAATGCCGGTCCGCTACGCTATTCGAGATGCTTTTGGCATTCGTGACCTCATCGAGGATACGAAAGAGACATTTAGTGGAAAGAAATATGAATACCGGTTGTTTGATTCAGGAGACAACGTATTGGCGCATGAAGGATCATCGTCAAGAGCAGCTCGGATGATGGAAGGTATGCGATACGAGCGTGGCGGGAAAGGAAAGTATTGGATTCCCAAACCAGGCGAAGCAACCGCAAGAACACCGTTGCTTGGGAAAAACGCTGGATCTCCTGGAAGTCAATCTCCCGTACAGCCCCGTGATGGCGATTCTGACTACATGGGGTGGGGAAATGGTGGGGTAGAACAGCAAGGTCTTGATCCTGAAGAAGAAGGTCTTTACGAGAGAGCTAGACAACTGGAATTCGGGGATTGGAACGTAAGTAAACTTGGCTTACCGCTTGCTTCAAGCTAATCAATCATCTATAGTATCATGTGATCACTGCTCATGAACCGTCTAGGGAAAGATGGCTCACTGGGCAGCCTGATCTTCTGACAACTTCGGCAAATCGTCATCTCCTTCAACCTACTGATGACAACCGTATTCGAAGAGCCAGTAACATTAGAGAAACGGTTGAGGATGTCACTAAGCGAACCAAGAGAAAGTCTTCAAGGAATAGTCGTAGCAGAGATTCTAAAGGCAAGAATAAAGAAAATTCACCGCTGAGTGAAGAAGGAAGAGCGCCAATGCTAAAAGGCATGTTGCGACAGCATTCGTCTGCCTCCAGTTCAGTCAAATCCGACAGAAGTCAATTAGTTGATGTCATCGTCGAAGATACTGCTGCAGAGGAAACCGAAAGAGTTCGGGCTCGCAAAGAAGGAAGCGCGGGATGGAATGAAACTGAGCCCCGTCGTTTTGTGTAAGTCCATTCTTTCGTTAGATAAAAATTCAAGGCTAATTTACAAAGGCGAACATATGGAGACGGTACAGGTGAGGACATCCGGGAAGGATTCGAGCCTGATGATGACGTAGAGGCTGTGGATCCCAAACCAGGTCTTGATGAAGAGTTCGGGGTTGATGGGGATGAGAATCATGGTAGTGGTCGGGACAACTCGGAGGAATCACGCCATTGGAATGAAGCTCGACAAGAGAATATATTATTAAAGCCTAAATACGGAGTTGATGGAGAGGCGTTTGAGAATGTTTGGGGTGGTGGGGAACCATCGACTCCTCCACGGGAAAACCCCTGATGTATAATACCCTTTGGTCTTTCGGGAGCGTCTCGGATATATGGTTGAGGTGTTTTGTTTAAAGCATTGTGTAAACATACGAGGTCTTTTTTGTTCTTTTTCTTTTTCTTTTCTTTCTTTTGTCTCTCCGGTTTTAAACATTCATAGCGTAAATTAAATATAGGACTTTTCTTCTCAAATTATCTGTGAAATTTGGAAATGTAACGTACTCCATTTGGGGTTCAAAATACTAGCTATGGTTGTGATAGCCAGCTATTTGCTGGTTTGCGAATATGGCGAATCATATTGACATGGGACCAAGAAATGCTACGGGGTGATAGAATATACTGCTTTGCCGGAATGAAAGAACAACTGAATAATTTATAGCTACATTCTTTTTTAGCAAATCCAGACCCAGACCAAATTCCTTAATCCTGTACTACCTACGCACAAACGTCGTACGCATATTTATCAGGGGCTAGAACAACTTTTCAATCTTCAATCGAGGTATTGGGGGCATCTCAAATCTCAAATCTCAGGTAACACTTCCCATGCACAACATCAAAGCTCCATCAACCACTTGCTTATCTCCCCAGATGAACCATGTGTTGGCTTTACTGGAAAATTGCGGTTAACCCCGACTTGGTTTAAAGCTTGTGTAACATCAATTCACTGACCCACTTTTCCCATGAGACAAAGTAAGTCTACGGTGTAATGAGAGCACCTACTGGGTTCCTAAGTAATACTGTGGTAATAATAACAACTTTTGGTAAATTCGTCAACGATTGATTGTCCGGCGTCCCTCGAGACAACAAATGCAACAATGATAAGTTCCTTTAGGCTAAATGAAATGGGAATTTCTGAAGGGTTATCTCGGATGTTGCATATTAATGCAGCACGGTATCACATTATGATAAACCGAATCAGCGGGCCGAAAAGCTGTCTGTCTAATTGATATTTTATAGCCGTCAGCTGTGGCTTCTCTGTGTAACTAACGGGCTGTGTTGTGTGACAACGGGACGGCAAAGGTTCTGAGGTTATTATGATGTCTATTATCCACACTCAAGAAGGAAGGGCCACTCAGAATTCAGGATACTACCGTAACCTATAGCTAGACGATGAAATCCGGATCTTGTAAAAAGAAGGGGGCCGAAATATTAAAGCGGGGATGGCATCTCCCAGCTACATATGACCTAGTGTGTGGCCCAAAAGAATTCAGTAGTAAGGCTAAGCTTGTGAGAGAGGTTCCTGTCATAGAACATACCCAGTACCTTCGCACATTTTAAAAATGGCATTGGATTTTGATGTGTAACTACTGGGATTCATGCGTTGTTTGCTGTCTTGAGAGGGATTGCACACAGTATAATATGCAATATTCTCTTGCTTATAAGTTCCTACCCGGCTACTCTGACGACCAAGGGTACCATACTACTACCCGCTTGGAGAATCCCAACGTGTTGGTAGCGAATAATTCCTGGAAATGCATATATATAAACCTCAAGATTCACAACTGGTCTTAAGAATCCCTTTTCGAAAAGCGGCTCTGCGATGTCTGTTTACTTTGTAGCGGTATCCCTTCGATTATTCTAGGCTATATACGCTTTGGGCTCTATAACCCTTTTGCGAACCGACCATACGTCTAAAAGCACTTGCCATCTAGCGATCTCTAACATAATTCATCCAATCATACTGGATAGAAGGGCTGGGCGGACAGGGAACTAACTGCTTATGCTGAGCTTCGTGATTACATCTTCATTACATATATTCTACAATCTGGCCCAGGATAGGATGACTTTACATTAGACAAATTTTGAAGATAAATTTTGAATTTCGTTATTGGAAATAGCTCATGAAAAGGATGGCCGACGAAAATGTATTAGGTAGTTGAACTGCTTACTTCTCATCGTGGAAAGAACAAGCAAGTCGCGGCACGATAAGAAAACACTAAAGCCCTCACAAAACACCAAAGATCCTCACATCACAATCACAAACATCCAACAATTCTCCGTTCCTTTTCAGTATGAAGCCTGCCACTTGATCGGCCGATGTATGTTCTCATTAGGTACGTCCAGTCTTCATTGTGCCTAAATATCCTCCCATCTCTGAACATGATTGATTTCTCTTCAATTCCATTTTTGAGCGTCTTGAATGCAATCAAATCTTCTTCCTCTTCCTCTTCCCCTGCTAACATTCTAGTTTGGGCTATCTTGTTCCTGGGTCTTTCAGACCACACAAGTGCTCAAACGTGCCTGTAAGTTACACATCAACGCCTGCGAGCTATCGACGCGAGCGAGGTTTCCTTCCGATGCATACATACAAAGGGAAGTACGCCTGCGAATGGGACATTAGCAACCTTTATCTTTTACATTATCTGCATTCAATAATCACCTTCAATAATGGGTCATCGGCCTCTACTCGAGCCTGCGCTACAAGAAGTTGAACATCTTGGATCGGCATCCTACCATTGATTAGATCTGATTCTGAAGGGGAAGCAGAGACAATCACTCTAGTCTTTCCGCGAATGGATAAATCGCAATGGACCCCAAGAATTGTTGCACGTTTTCTCTGTTGGCAGTACCAATATCATAGTCTCTGGCATCTATCGCACCTGATATTAGTGTGCTTCTCTGCTCCATCATTGCTTACTGACCGCTTGACCACTGTAAAGTTCTGAGGGTTAGCATTTAGCCATTACCACACATAGCCTTCAAGGGTTAATGAAGTATTTCTTCTCAAAAAGAATATTGAGAGTATGTTATTTTGGGAACTGTCTCATGTTGTTTGATTATTCGAATGGAGATGAAGTTGGAAACTTACACCACAAGTGTGGAGGGGAATCATCCTATGTTCAATGTCGACAAACCCTGCAGCTCTCATCATTTCTGGAAGTCGGGGTGCGACACGAAGATCTTTTACGCCGTTCAGGCTCTCATTGTACCGAGTGCTCCATTGTCTAAGAGCATGGGCTATTGTTTTGTCCGATCAGATACAATATCTTCACATAGTACTTGACTGGCGAACTTACCCTCTGTTAGACTCCCATTGTCTGATTGAGCGTTATGATGCAGCTCTACCAATTGGCACCATCCTCCAGGTCGAAGCACACGAAGCATATCACGAAGGTACCCAGCCCATCTGTTCACATGTATAGCGCCCGACATTAATCGACTGTGTACAAGGTCGAAGTTGTGGGCTTGAAAAGTGAACCTGTTAGGTGCTATTAGACCTGTTCAACCTTTTGCCTTTTGAGTACAAACCGGTTGTTGAGATCGTCCACTTGTAAATACAAGTTCTCAGGTACAGTTTCTTGCTGGAACGGATAAATATCAATCGCTATAACCTGCATGAATGTTAGCACTCGACCATCTGAGCGATTCCAATACTTTTGATGATGCTCAGCCATCTGCCTGGTACTGGCCGAGTTCTGCATCATATACGCTTGAGAATCATGCCACTTTGTATCTCACTAGAAAGCAAGGGAAAGGAAGAGAACCTCGCATCCTGGGTTCTGTGTAGCAACGTCGACGGCCCAGCTGGCTGTTCCATAGCCGCAGTCCAAAATTCTTCTAGGTCTGCCCAAAGTCGGAAACAGAAGACGATTATCGAAAACTCTGTTTAGGATTGCATGCCAAACACGCAATCTTTCTAGTTCGTCCTGCGTGGGTGTTTTAGTCAAAAAATTCCAGACTGTTCTATGCCTGTTTGTCTTATTACCTCATCGATAGGCTGGAAGTAAGACAAGTTCGTTATGGCATACTGTTGGAAGTGTCGATTGTGGTATGTCACAGTCTCGAAATAAGTGTTATCCACTTCGACTGTCTGAGATTCGGGATGGCTAGGTAGAAAGTTGTCATCTTAGCAAGTTATTCGTTTTCTAGGTGCTTTAATTGTACAGCACAGAGAACCTACCTCGCCATGTTAGTTCTTTCTAAGCTCTTTTGACTAAATTTCGTGCTATTGTTGCTTTTACAAATCTAGTTTGAGGTAGCTGGTGCGGGGTCAAAGATTGTATAACATATGTTGTCGAGGTTCGATCTTCAGTTTAGTTTTTCACGCAAATTGGCGACCCATACAATTCTCTCTCTCCATATACTAGATGAACCTGGATATTTTTACTGTGCAACCATCCATGTATTCTCATTTGCTATTCGTTGACCCTTTCAGAGTCTGTGTGGTGCGGCCATAAGCGGTTGCTTCCAAATCCGTACATTCCATGTGGCATCTATCTGTTCCTCCACAAATGTGGTAAATTCATGGTGTACGTCATACAAAAAGAGAGAAAACCGCAGTTAGTTCAACAGACAATAAGTGTAGGAAGCTAATCCAGTCTCAAGCTTCTATCAGATTGATTAAAGAGCCAAATAGAAAAAATTGCGAGCCAATCAAATTCTGTTGTTTCAATTAATGGGACTTGAAAAAGAAGGTTGTCAGTTAGTCTATTCACTCTGCAAGATTGTTCTGCAAGGTCTGAGCACTAGTAAAGCTCTTTTCTCCCACGTCAACAGGAACTAAAATATGAAAAGCCAGCGGGTGCTCTGCAATGCCTCCGAGTTCACTAATCAAATTGAAGCGGGGCAAGGAGGTCTTCAAATTTGTATCGACTAGCACGCTATATTTGGAGGCACCGCAGCATGCTTTGGGTTCCACTTACTGGCTGATAGTCATAGTGTAAAATAGCATTCGGCCGTTCATACATGCTACTGGGCAGTTCTACCACAACGAAAGAAGTAGTCATGCTACAATACACCACAACTGGCGCTCCCTGCCCCCCCATGGTATCTTTCCGTCATGAGCAAAAGTTATGCTCTACATAAAAGCGAAGGTCACAGATCTCATGTACAAGATGACTTTTTGTTGCGGCTTCTGTATCCAGATTACGTGAATACATGGTGAGTGTATGACAAGAGACAAGGATTATATATTGGGTGGCCACAGCCTGCAACTGATTGTTATTTGCAGCAACGGGCCCTAGTTATTTCGCCTAAGGTTATGGCGTACAGTCAATCCAGTACATGTACGATGTGTTTTGCTGAATGCATGTTCAAGCCTCTTACATGTATTGATGGATATTTTACTGGTAATACCCAGGAGCAAAATCTGTACAGGCTCGGGACGCCGCTTCTTAAACAGCACAGATCTTCAGCTAATCATTCACCCTTGGTGGGCAGCCGACTTACACTTTATGTTAGGCCTGCTTAGTGGAGCCAGGCAATCGAACCGGGTCATTGGAACAAACCTTCTCAATGATAGCAACCAATGTTAAAGTTGCCGTGCATAACAAAGGAGAACAATTCATATTCATTCTCTACAAACCCTATGTTATAGAGATGAATTATAAGCTTGCTGAATTGCAGTGAATGGAAACAACACATTTTGGAACTTTCGACCTAAAGGATTACCATTACCAGACTTGAGATCATATGGTCTATCGATAGCAAGAATTCGATATTACCCGTGGAATGTATGAAATAATTTAATCATCAAAATTTGACCCACCTGAACGTGCAGATTACCCTCATCTGCTTTACCCCCACCATAGTATAATATACGCTGGATCACAAAACAGTGTATATAGTTACTGCACGCACCAGCGATTGTCGTTCAGACAAAGATGCCATGATATACAGCTTGTTAATACCCAGCGGTGAAGCACAGCCTGTGGCAGCGAAAAAGCAAAAACACAATGGAAAGTTTACCTTAACTCAACTAGCCTTCCAATTCCTTAGATTTATTTAACACTATGGTGGGACTTCCTAGCTGAGGCGGAGTTGGACATAAGCCTAGGCATGCATGAAGTTTGATCCGATAGAGCCACTGTTACAGCTAAGCGTCAACTAAGCACTTCCAATATGGAAAGACTTTGGAGCGAGGGGTTACACGCCTTAAGGCTTTCGGAATTTAATCTTAAGTTCGACATCTGTGACATCCCAAGCATACTTAGCTGCCGTTCCTGGACAAAGTATCCGAGACCCATTGCTTCGGAGATGTATGGGGGTGTGGGTCATGACTAATATTAAATAATTTTGCTTGAGTAAACAGGCTACGGCAAACTTTTGTATATTTTCTTTTACCCAGAGATGTGAGTACATGAGGACGAGCACCCTTCTGTGGAGATCATCACTTTTTATAGGCACGATTGATGATTATCGATGCGGTATTAATGAAACTGAAGAATAGGCTTTACTGGCAAAGTCTATGAATTGCAGCTCAGAGGGAGAGAGTTTAGCTAGCACGGTCCGCTCCATGTATTATAAAGTACGTGGTTCATTGGGCTTTACCATCACCACAAATATTAGCAGACCGACGAGACAAATCATTTTCAGTACGCTGTAAAATATGAGCATCTTTATCCCGCAGGGATAGCAACATAATTCTCCCGCTCAGAATCAATCCTTCCTCTGTCATCAAATCTGGCTGCCTCGCTTTCCTCTCCAAGCGAGACAACCAGCTTCACCACATCATCAGAAGTAAGAAGCGGAACGAATTGGCTTTCGTGTTCAGATGGTTGGAGTTGGTTGCCTTTGTCTCAAAGTATAACTTTTTTCAATATCCATGACAACGTCTAATAAATACGACGCCAAATGAGTATCCAAGATTTGAGTTCCCTCTACATGCATCAATGCTCAGCTTAGTCTCGACGAAAAGGTAATGCAGATTGCCTATGTACGGAGTAGACATGAAACTTACTGAGTTCCATAATGTTCCTTGCTAATACCACGCCACGCTGTTCGGTGGCACATGTTCACCTTGTACAGACAGCACAATTGTCTATCTCTTGTACCACAAAGCTTATGCAAGATGCACAGCTTATACAAATACTTTTTAGAACCGTGTCCTAATATCACTCGTTACCACACTACTGGACTCGGCACGTCCATGTCACTGGCGATCGATATTCGGATGAGTTGAAGAATCGCCTCCGGTAGGCTGGGACATTTGACAAGCATATTTTAACCTCGGCCGTAAGTTTAATATGTACCATGTTACTGTCTCAAATTGTCTGACTAGGGTCGACGACGAAGCGACTTCACATTCGGAAATATATAATCAGCGACGCGAGCATGCTGATTTTCATTAGCTTGGCCTCGATCTAGATGACCAGCGAACTTGTCAGCTCACTAAAAAGAAACCAAAAAATGGATCGAGAGGATATGAATATCGCATTGGGCGTGGGAGATCCTGGACATACATACATACATATTTCCCTCTAACAAGACCTTGTAAAACAGTTTAATTTTATTGTTCGAGAGTTGTTGATGCCGGACCTCAAGATAAGTATATTTCAAATCAATACTTCGTTCATTGCGAAGTGGATACGTATATATAAATATATCAAGAAAGCGAACCCATCGCTCGGCACCTGAGACGCTCCGGGCCGCGCAACCGACGGCAGTGGCCAGAAAGTATGCAGCTCGGCCGCTAAAAAACTGGGTTCGTCCTCTGGGTTCGTCCTCTGGGTTCTTGTGCTCTGCCATCGTGCGGTATGTGCATCTGGATAACTTCGGAGCGACATGGTATTTTCTGGCAGTGCCGATGTAGGTGGGGTGGGACGCGTCTAACCGTGGTTATGGGTCGAGAGGGGATGGATTGTGTTTAAGGTTTCGGAAGGGGGGGAAGGGAGGGGAGGGGATGGTTTGTTTTCTTTAGGATGTGGTATATTTCATTTTCTTTTGTCTCGGGTGGGTTGTATCCATACTATGTATTTCTTTAGTGCATATGTTGAATTGATAAATCTACAGTCAATCACAATCAACAATCGATCACCAAAGAACTCTAGAGATGAGTAATCTCTAAAGAATTCAAACCGGATTTCATCCCCTTTACATACACAAACATTTATATTCATCCTCGCTCCAGCTGGACGGAAAAGCGGGGGGAGCAGCAGGGGGAAGACGCACCCAGCTCGCCAAAACCAAAACACTTTCAAAAGGCGGACCAAATATATCTTCAAATATATTTTTGCGCAGATCTAAATACCTACAGCACAATGCATATAATATAGTAGTAGTTAAACCCCCCTCTCCCCACTAATATGATATGCATTCTTCAAGCATCGAAATCGCCGAAATAAGGAGATACCGAGCCTCGGAACTTTCCCTCGCCAAGATTGCTTCTCTCCACTATTGAACGGGAATGAGGGTTGGAATGAGGATTGAAATTGGGCATTGAAATGGGCACTGAAATCACAGTTCTGAATCTGAGTCTGAGTCTTGGCATGGTATGGTATGATATGTTCATGAAGATTGGAGATAGGGTATAAGTGGTGGGTATCGGTGAAGGGTATGTTTTGTAATGGGTTTTTCATTTTAGATTCTGGAAAGGGGGTGTGAGGGGAAGGAAAGGAAAGGAAAGGAAAGGAAAGGATGGGAAAGCTAGAACGGACTGTGTGATATGGATATTTATTCGCGGTATAATCGGCTTTTGAAGAAATGCTGCAGGCAGGGCAGGGCGGAGCAGGATAAGATGAGGAAATGTCCGATAGACTGGTTTCGCCGCTCCGAGAGTGAGTGAGTGAGTGAGGAGGAGGAGTTCTGTTCTGTTCTGTTCTGTTCTGTTATATCGATCTATCTATCGAAAGTTCTAGGTGATGTTGAGGGAGGGAAATGTGCTGAGATGTGCTGAGGTGTGCTGGAGATGGGATGGGATTGTATGGTATAGTATCATATCACAAAGTAAAATATGAGCTCTCTCTATTTCTCTATATTTTCTTCGTCATCCACATTGCGCTTTCTCATTCATTCATTGCATATCTAGATCCCTATCTAGTATCTAGGGAGTGAGTAGTGTTGATGTATGTATGTATATTGTGAGTTTACGGTAGGCAGATATACACACAAATAGACAGAAGATCCCTTTGAACTTATATACTCCATACTCGTCATACTCATACGCGATTCTACACGAATTTCAGTGATCTTGCTCCTATTAGTTAAAAGTAGATTCAAATCTTTCTATTTCACCTCATGTGCCAAATATGATGCATCATTATACGTCCTGCATTGAGTATTGGTTAAACATCTATAAAGCAGATACAAAAAGTGAAATGGTATTAAAAAGTCGGCAGTAACAAAATCCAAAGCTAAAGAATTCTACGGAGTAATATAGCAATATTGATATTCATTGATACCACCGACTCAATGCCAGAAGAGGTTTCTCCTCAATTGTACGCTGAGACTGAAAAATCCACGAAGCTATAGGTTTATATTGCTTATCTTGTAAGAATGTTTCGTATTCATCTCTATGTATCATCCCCCCCATTTTACTTTTGGTACGTAACACCTGACGGATACTGCATCTGAGTACATTATGTCGTGAATGACTAAAGAGAACCCTCCCCAAAATCTCCAAAACGCCATGCATAATTCCATAGTAAGCTTGAAATAGAATTGTGCCTTGAATGTCAGAGGGTATTTTAACGACTGTTTGTTTTGCCGATACTGCGTTTGCCGGAGAACTAATTGCACATGTGTTAGCAAGGTGTTTGATATTAGGCGTAAGAGACCGTTTTGAGATACGGTAGAAAATGATATGTGAATAGGGCATTGAGGGGAGTAACATACCAAATGCTTTGGTCTGACACCAGCAACATGCCTATCGGCTTCACCTTGTCTGGCCATGCGATTCATCTTTCTCTGGCCGAGTTTCTGAGCACGCTCAGCCTTTGTCCTGGACTCTTCATTTCCAGCGACACCATCATCTCTTCTATTGGCCTGGCTTCTTGCTCTGCTCTTAGCACGCATCTTAGCTTCATAATCAGGATCATCGACATCCATAGCATCTTCAGTTTGTGCGCGGCTGCGTACTTGGCTACGGCCTCTAGATTGAGAGCGTGCGCGGGCAACAATAGATGTGGTATCATGACCGAGAGAGTCGAGGTGGTCTTCCATTTCGGAAAGCTTCTTGCGAGTGGCAGAGCGGGGAATGAGAGCACGGTTCTTGAGGGATTTCTTCATCTTGGCTTCATTCTTGATGAGTTCACGCTTCTCGCGGATAAGGTTAGCCTTCATGCGGATCTCAGCATCTTCAGCATCCTCGAGATCGTCGTCAGAATCGTAATATCCTTCTGCCTCGAGCTTCTCTTCTTCCTCTTCCAAAGCGGCCAACTTGGCCTCGATATCTGGGTCCACGAAATCGTAAACGTTCTTTCCGTCGAAGATTTCGGGAATTTTGTCGTGCTTCCATTCGTCGTTCTCGAGCATATATTTATCCTTCAAGTCTACATTGTAAACACCAGCTCCACCATTCTCTTCCTCAATATCACGAGCAAGCCTGATGCGCTCTGGATCACTTTTGTCGTACTTCTTCTTGGCCAAGGCAGCCTCTGGGATGAAGGCCTCACGGACAACACCATCCATAGGTCTGGCAACGTGAATTCTTGCGAGAACATCGCCCAATCTTCCACCAACAGCACCACTGCTGTTTGTACCGGCCTTGAGCTTTTGAGCAACACGATCAGCGATCAAACGCTCGCATGCAGCATTCTTAACTTCTTGAACTCCCTCGGCAGTTGTACATGAGAGTTGCAATAACTCAACGTCACCAGGCTTGAGGAGTGCCTGGAGTTGAGCTTGAGTCTCAGGATCCAAATCTTCGGGGCGTGTAACATCAATCTTGTTAATGACTATGAAAACGAGTTTGTTGGCGAAGAGAGGTTTGATACTTTGGAAAAGTTGCATTTGTGCTTGAACGGTGTAACCGCACTGTTCAGACAAATCCATAAAGTAAAGAATGGCAGATCTCAAATGCGCAATGGCAGTGATAGATTGCATTTCAATGGTGTTCATCTCTTCCAAAGGATGATCCAATATACCGGGGGTATCAATTGCTTGAAATCTAAGGTATTTATAATCGAAATGTCCGACGAACAAACTTTTAGTAGTGAAGGCATATGGTTGATCATCCACATCGGCTCTAGTGACACTCTTCAAGAAACTGGACTTTCCAACGTTGGGATAACCGCAGATCAAAAGTGTTCTGGTGTTTGGGTCGATAGATGGAAGACGACCGAGATGCTGACGCACTTGATCGAGATACAAAAGAGGGTCTTTAAGTCTTCTGCAAATGGTGGCCATTCGTCCCAATGCAGCACGCTTAAGTTGTTTACATTGAAAGAGAGATTGACCATATTTGAGAAGTCGAACATAATCGCGAGAAACAATTTCAATGAGATGTTTGGCAGTTGACAATTGTCCTAGAGCGATACGGAAATGGTCGGCATCGTAGAGGGTGTTGAGGAGATCTTTGTGGAATGGATGAATATCTTGTAGTCGGGGGAATCCGTCCAAAATAAGAGAGAGCTTCTCGGAGAAAGTCTCAGCTGTGAACTTGACCTTTCTAGTATAGAACCCTAACATGAATTAGTTAAAAGAATCGTTGCGATGGAGGCAGATGAATTCTGTACCTCTAATTCTGGTAATGGCAAAACCAGAACGAATTTGTGTAGGTAATCGACGTTGTGTTCTGCTCAACACAATATCGAGAAACTCCTGAGAGGTTGGAACCGGTTGAATATCCTTCCATGTGGTCTTCATGATGGGCAAATGGTATCAATGAAGTGTAATGGAGGTGTTGATGGGGATATCGAGAACTCGGCTTGAAGTTCTCTCGATAAGAATTTGGATAATTTTTTTTTGCTTAGTGCCTCAGAAACTGACGGCGCTAGTGTATCTTATCGCTAACCGGTATTTAGAATATGTTGGTGTGGTTGTATCAGGTCCACACCAGTCGCCCCAATCATATCCAAATTCCTTACCTAGGTAGTAGTTTCACTCCATTCAGACAAAAATGATTGGCAAAGACACGATCAAGAATATGCACAGCTTAGCATCCCTTATGCTTTTCTGCGTACAAGCAATTTCAGATGGTCGACGTTGAATTATATGGCAAAAGAAAGTAACCTTACACTCCATTTCCATGTGGTGTGTCGCAGAAGATCTTTGCGGCGTTGATCTATCCTTAGGTGCTCCTGAGGGTACTGTTTTGGAGGGAAGAGGCTCTCCAGGGTGAATTCTCAACATTCAATCCAATGTACATTCTTCCTGATACCTTGAATTGATTCCAACTGTAACTGTAACGAAAACAATGAATCAATACTTATTATATTTGTTTGGCTGTAAGTTTATGCCAAATCTTCAGAGAAAACCATACTTAACTGTAATATTATTTGCTTATCCATTTTTTCTCAGGGTCGCTCATTCCCCACCATAATCTTTTAGGTGCATCCATCCGATGAGGGGAGATGAAAAAATTATTTCCCCTCCATGACATAGACATTATTATAATTGTAATTCCAAGACACACAAGAAATACTCGAGTTCCACTCACACAAGAAACCTCAAACCTCAAACCTCACTCATTCCCATTCCACACTTCTATACACATATCCATCATGTCCACCCTCTCTCCATACAAAGCCGAATTCCTCAAAGCCGCAATCGATGGCGTGGTCCTCAAATTCGGCAGCTTCGAATTGAAATCGAAACGAATCTCTCCTTACTTTTTCAACGCCGGCGATTTCTACCGCGCAGATCTTCTCCGTGCCATTTCTACTGCTTATGCGAAGGCTATTATCGAGGCACAGGAAGCAAACATTCTGGACTTCGATATTGTGTTTGGACCTGCATACAAGGGTATTCCACTTGCGACAGCTACCGTGGACAAGTTGGCCGATTTGGACTCAAAATACAATACCATGTGTTATTCTTTCGACAGAAAGGAAGCAAAGGACCTCGGAGAGGGAGGAAATATCGTAGGAGCTCCTTTGAAGGGAAAGAGAGTGTTGATTGTGGATGATGTTGTGACTGCTGGAACTGCAAAGAGGGAGGCCATTGACAAGATTCGCAAGGAGGGTGGTATTGTAGCTGGCATTTTGGTAGCATTGGATCGCATGGAAAAATTGCCCTCGCCAACTGGTGATGATAGCGCACCAATGCTAAGTGCGATTGGTGAGATCAGAAAAGAATATGGTATTCCGGTTTTGTCTATTTTGACATTGGATGATATCATTGGAGGTCTCAGTGGCATCGCTTCAGAGGAGAATGTCAAGAATATGGAAGAATACAGGGCTAAGTACAAGGCCAGCGATTAATAGATCCGATACCCTGTTCATAAACCATGATACCCGTACGAACAAATATACCAGCACCTCACTAATGTTTGAAACTCCTGTGTGATCCCCTTTCCAAATGACAATGAACCACGTGTGAACAAAAACTGTAAAGGGTATCTCTCTCTAACCATAAGCTGTTCGTGCCTCGGGAGTCTTAAGTTCATAAATCTGGTCACATGTCAGTGTCTATTCAAGACTGATCAGATTTGCAACTTACCATATCGTACCAGCCGCCGCCACCAAATTGAGCATCGCTTTTACCCTTCTCTAAAAAGCCAAGCATCTTGTAGAAATTTACTTTATGCTTGAATGAATGTCAGTCAAAATAACATATGTGTGAAAACCATGCAAAATTCGAGTTAGAGCAAACCTACATCATGCGCGATAAGAGCCAATCTATCAGCAATTCCAGCACCATTCATTTGTTGCATGTACGCAGCCATGAGAACTTTTCCCAAACCTCGTCCTTGAAATGCCGGTAGAATTGCAACCGAGTGAAGTACTATGGTCCGGCCATCTTCTTGATGGCCAACATTTGTACGTGGAGGTTTAGTAGCTTCCCAACCTTCAGGAACTCCCATGGATGCATCCGAAGCTGTCGTGTCATGTGTCTTAGCTGCAATAACATGACCGATGAGAACACTAATCGCTCCATTCCTTCGACTGGTTTCAACAGGATGTCCTGTAGCAAGAGTCTCGATCTTGGGATCGGAGCCGGGGATCATGGTGCAGAAGATACCCAAGCATAGCTCACCACATCTGGTAAGTCTGTACCTTAGCTTGTGGAAGGTCAGCCACGTCAAGTTCTCTAGACGCGAATGGAATCGAGATATAGATGACCAACCTTTTCTCTAGATGCTCTCTCATTTGGATCTTCGAAGGCGATATTCTCGAGGGCCAAAACAGACTCCAAATCGGAGACAGTCAGGGGACGAGTATACGGGTGAAGATCCCGATGAGAATTGGAATACATACGGAAGTTTTTGGTTCGTTGAGCTTCAGGTATGATTACAAAATTTCTTTGAGGTTCTTGCTGGTCGTCGAATTGTCGTGGCGTTACGGGATTGGGACTCTCTGATAAAATAGGTGATTGAGGTGTTCCTTCACGTTGTTCGTTTTCCGACATAATTTCAACTTTCCTTCTAGATTAGGTTGGGACCCGAGAAATGCTACCAGGTACCGTATCCAGCTAATTGTAGCCTTATGGAGCGAGATTGTGTATGGGTTCTAGATTTGACCGATTACCTAAGTCCCCACAGGCAGAAATATGGAATATGAAATATTGGTTCTATTCGTTCCAGTCACGGATATTGATGAGATTTGGAGATCGATCGGATCCGCATGAGCAATCCATTCACTGTATTGTGTTGAGCAATTGCGAAATTGATGGAAGTGAAGTCGAATTAGAAGATAGTAGCGAGCGAGAACCCGCGCCACCAAAACGAAGAAAGAAGGACAAACGGCATTTGATCTGATCATGTGCTAACAAGGCTGCTTTGTAGTATTATACCTAGGTAGGTAGGTAGGTGGGTGGGTAGGTATGTAGGTGTGTAGCTCATCGTCATTATTGGCTGTTGTGTACAACTTCGAGTGAGGCCTGCTTAGTTGTATATCAATGCTGCTCCTGTTCTGGGAAGTATAATGGTTGTTTCTCCACACATCCATACAGTAATGCCAAGCTGCTTACTAGATATATTGCAGTAGATATGGCATCGCATTTCAAATGGGGAGTAGCTCTTAGCTCGTCATGCGATTATCATGCCAGCCAAGGTAGATGGCCATATACGATTCCCACTGCCACCCACACTTGAAGTGGTAACGGTTCATCTCTTTCAATGGTTGAACAAGATATACGAGCTCAAAACATGTGGTTAGGTAACATTCAGTCACTAGGCTACCGAGTAGATACTTATTGAGGTACGTTTCTTCTATTGCACAGCATCTGCTTCTTGTGTGTACAAGAATAGACCCCGAAAATTCTATATTTACATTCATACCTGTTTATCTACTTCTTCTATCAGATGAAGCATTGAGGCAAAGCCCCCCGCTTGCATGTCTTTGTTGTCGCATCATTACCATCGCATTAATAAGTGATACCTCCAAGATTCCAATCGTCCAGAGTACCGACACTTTATGTTCCATATACCTTGACTATCTGCGGAAGAACATTCGTCACCAATTGACGCGGATCTCCCATTTTACCCTCTTCAATCGGCTTATGCCCATCCACTGGTTTCGTCGTCGGGTGCGGGTATGGCTGCATTCGCATAGTAAGCAAAGCACCAGGTGAACAGCTTTTAGCTACTGCTCAGGTACCTAGTAGTCAATAGATGCAATCATCTACTCTATTTTGGGTATCATGATCGACAACATCAAACCGGTACTTACCTTTCCCCAAGAATATACCTAGGTAGACTCATCACTCTTTGACATGCACTGCCACTGAAAATGAGTACGGATCGGTCACCAAGCCTTCCTGCTGCCGGAGACTTTGTCATCACACTCATTGACATCGAGGCGTCTAGATGCACCGATGAAGACAAGAGGCAAATCTAGTAAAGTTGGTACATTTAAGAGCAAAGAAGAGCAAAGAAGAGGCAAACAAGATTGGTTGATGCTGGAACTTTCTGCGGTACAAAGTTTGCCATGTACGGTGCATGTAGTTCTACACTGATCCGTTACCTCACATGTACAGCAGATAGATATTCGCTACAAACAAATTGTCCCCATTTCTAATCCATTAGCTTCATCCGCTTCTATTTCAGGCCATAACGGGACTGGCACCGGTAATATCAGTGTCAGCCTTCTCTCGTCATACATGGATACCTACTTATCCCCAAGCTCTGACCGAAATAGTTAATAACCCCTCTACCATCCCCATCCCCATCCCCATTACAAGTACAATTACAATTACAATTTCAACTTCAAACTATCAATCTTTTCTATACGTTTCACTACTTCTCTTGAGATCCCAGATTTTCTAATATACAGAATAACCTCTACTTTCTAATATCTTTTAATATTGAAAAGTACAATACTTGTTACTGCTACAGAAGTTCTACCTGTGACATAATCTTCAAAATGTTCGTCCAAGATCCCGAAAGACGTGCTTGATTTGTGAGCTGAAGCTGATAATTTCAAACTTAGGCGCATCACTTTAACCATTACTGCTCCTACAGATGATGATGCAGATCTTATATCTCTCGAAATACCCCAAGATACCACGGTGGGCACTTTGAAGGAATCCGTCCAAGCCGAATCTTGCATCCCTAAGAGAGATCAACATCTATACCACAATGGACAACTACTACACGATGACAATAAGACCATGGAGTAACTACAGATTGGTGATGGAGAGATGCTTGCTTTACACGTTAGGGAATACAGAGATCCTCCTGCTGCCACCGCACAACGAACTTCACAACCTGCTCGCGCACCTCAAGGACGAGGAGGCCAACAACAGCCAGATCCAGAGACAATCAGATTACAGTTGATAGGCAATGCGGAAATGAGACGAGAGGTCGCTCGTCAAAATCCGGAACTGGCAGCAGCAGCTGATAGTCCTGAACGATTTGCAGCAGTACTGAACCAAATGCGAAGCCGGGAAGCAGGTGAGGAGGCTAGACGGAGACAGCAAATTGCGGATCTAAATGCCGATCCTTTTGATGTTGATGCGCAAATGAGGATTGCGGAGATGATCCGTGAGCAACGAGTGCAGGAGAACTTGCAAAATGCTATTGAGCATAATCCCGAAGGTAGATATGAGGTACCCCATTCTACCTGCGCCAAGCTTCTAATCTGATCAATCAATAGTTTTCGGTCGTGTTCATATGTTATACATCGATGTCGAGGTCAACGGACATAAAGTCAAAGCATTCGTCGATTCCGGTGCCCAAGCTACCATCATGTCTCCCAAATGTGCTGAAGATTGCGGTATAATGCGACTGGTCGACAAACGTTTCGCAGGTATCGCACGAGGAGTTGGTACCGCCGCAATTCTTGGTCGAGTTCACTCCGCGCAGATTAAAATCGGAAGCATGTTTCTTCCTTGCAGCTTCACCGTCATGGAAGGCAAAGATGTCGATTTGCTTTTGGGCTTGGACATGTTAAAGAGACATCAAGCTTGCATAGATCTGTCCAAGGATAAGCTCATCATTCAAGGTGTCGAGGTTAGCTTTTTGGGAGAGGCAGATATTCCTAAGAATATGGAGGATGAGAGGGCAGAGGAACCACAACTCGAGGGACCAGGGGGAACAACCATCGGAGCAAAATCTGGAGCAGTTTCAGGGCCTTCGACAGGACAGCAAGCACCTCAGAGCGCATCATCAGCACCAGTTGCTTCTGCTTCATCGGCCCCACCACAGCAGCAACCGTCGTTTCCAGCAGAAAACATAGATCAACTCGTAGCTTTGGGATTCTCGCGTGATGAAGCTGTTAATGCCTTGGCGGCTTGTGGGGGTGATGTTCAGTATGCCGCTGGTCTCCTGTTCCAAGGATAGAATGAGATTATGTTGGGTTGGATGCGCTAGGTTATGATATAACACGGAGTGCGTTCGGAGAATAATACGTTCAAAGGTCGGGTCTGGCGTCACATAGCAAGACGGAAAGAATGAGAGGCAGAAAGGAGCGAGATCAGAGGACACAGGACTCGATCTTGTTGATGATGTGGTCTGACGATAAAACCATAAATAGCAAACCCGACGTTAGCATAGCAGATGTGTGGCTTGATGCATATGATTTTCTTCTTCATTGTATATCTGCTCTTTTGTGATTTGAAATTATGAAATGGGCGAATCTAATCCTCAAGATAGTGCTTAACATATGCCCAACACTTCCATTGTAATTACAGTACGCTCCCCACTAACTCATGCTAACTTTCCCCCCTATCTCAATTTATAAACACAAGGTTTTAGAACTGACGCCTCGCTGGAAACAGGTACATCTTCGGGCTCATCCAAGAACTTAGCCTTGGGCTTCTTCTTCCACGTCTCTCCTTCTGGCATACCCTTTGGCACTGGTACACACTTGCCCTTGATAGGTGTCGCACCCTTGACAAAATGCATCTTGACAAACATCTTGTTACTCAAATCCACCGATTTCTCCGTTTGCAGAACAAATCCTCGCTTCTTCAGAACCTCAACGAAAGCCGATACGTCGGTTTCCTGCTTGTTGTCTTCGTTGCCGTCAACGTGCACCATGAGATCTGCCTCGTTTTCCTCGTCGTCGGCGGCTTTGATGGCTTTTTTGTTGACGGGTTGGTTCTTTTTGCGGTGGCCTACGCTGTGCTCAACGACTTTCTTGTTGTTTCCTCCTACGCGACCAAAGCGGGATTTGATTTCCGCGATCCAGAGTTCGCCTTTCCAGCGGAGAATGCGGAAGGCTTCTTCGATGAAGTTGATCCAATTGGTTCCCATGAGCGCCAGGCAAAAGATTGCAATATCGATACTTCCGTCTTCGAGAGGGAGATTCTCGATATCCGCGCGAGTGACGAGGTGACTGGGGCTTTGGAGATCAAAACTGTGGATTTTAAGGTTGAGTTTCTTGAGGTCTTTTTGAAGACCTGTGGAGAGAGCTGCGTCACCGCATCCCAGATCAGCAATGCGACATGTGCCGTCTGTTCTTGGTAATGGAGTGAGGTCAGTTTTTTCTTGGGCGGGCTGGCCTCGCATATCTCGTCTGAGTTTTCCGCGCTGGCGAATTTGGAGAGAGTAGCCGTCGACGGGGTTTTCGGGCCAGACTTCTACTTGACGGCGGAAACCTTCGTGGTACTCGGTGAACATTTCTGGGTTTTGTTGAAAGGTAGCGAGGGATTCGGCGGATGGAGTAGTGTATAGAGATTGATTGAGGTGACGGAAGCGGGCGGAGATGAGCTTTTGACGCATAGAAGCTTGGAGTGGTGTTAATTTCGCAGCGGGCTTAGGAGGCGGAGGAGCTTTGCTCGAGATTTCGTCTTTCGTAGATTGATCATTATCGGATGGTTTTGAGTCCTTGTCCTTCTTATCCTTCTTATTTTTCTTTTCTTTCTTTTCTTTTTTGGATTCCGAAACTTCTGTCGATTCATTTGAAGGTTTTGCTGGTTTGCTCTCAACCTCACCTGTGGTGACTTCCTTGGCTACCTTCTCTTTTTTCTCTTTTGTTTCTCCATCTTTTTCAGCATTCTTTACCTTCTTTGCTTTTGGCTTGCCTTCAATGACCGAATCCCAAAGTTCCGACAAGTTTGCTGCGTTAACATCTGGATTCTTTGCGCGTTTGCGTTTCTTGCTCGATTTCGTCTCGGCAGGGACTCCTTCTTCATCAGCCTTTGAAGCTGCAGCGGCAGGCTCCGCTTTTTGAGTTTTTAACAGACTCGACGAGACTGACCATCCTGGAACCGCGAACATTGCGATGAAATGACAATGCTTGCTTAATGTTGTGCGGATTGATAGTTGTAAGGTTGGAAGTTGAGATAAATTCTGGACAATTTTTTTTCTCCTGCGATAAACTCGATAACGACGATAAATTTTGACCCCACATTTCTGCTCCAGCTAGCGCATTCTTCTGGGGAGGGAGCTTATTAACCGAACCGAACGATGATCGATTGGCCGAAACTCAATTAATTGATATATTATTACCACCTACCCAGTGGGATCAAGTACTTCCTCTTCGTGATAAACCTCAGTAAGAAATTGAACAATGTCTGATCGATTCGCTACTTTTAATTTGTCCAATCTCGATCATTTGTTTATTTGCCGCGGTGATTCACGTGGGCAGCGAGTGCTTGCTTTGCAGTTTGATCCAATTCGACTGTCTTAACTTGCGGTGATATTTGCTTGGCATGATACCCTTGTTTGGAGATATTTGCTTCCCGGTGACTTACCAAAGCAGAAAGAGTTATACACATCCATTGGAACCTAGGTAATATTTTGGGTTATGATGAAACGGTCAGCTCCAGGTAGGAGACGGCCGAACCGATTTCCTTTGGGTCGGTAGAACATGGTTAAAGTTTAGCAGTGGTTTTGGGTGGGAAACATGCATACAAATCAAAAGATATTAGAATCATCAGCCTGCCATTCTTACAATCGCCCGAAAAAGCCATAAGAGGGGCTCTTGAGGGGCTCCAAAATGTACTATTGTTTCTTGCTCGTTATGCAAGGGATTACAACTGAATGGTTGAAGCCACAAAGCCCTCGGCGTCGTTTACAACTATGGTCTAGACCGTTAGCATCTCCGATAACTTATCATTAGTTACATACTTCTTCGTCGGAAACAAGGTCCAAGACAAGGATATCCTATTTGAATCGGTGATGATATGGTGAATTTGGCAGGTTGATATAGAGCGGAGAGTCCCAGATTCCAACGAGACATTACGGAGTATGAAATGCAATCCTTGGATGTTCAATCGGCTGTTGGCCACCCCCAACACAAGGGCAAAGACTCGTATAGTCTATGAATGCCTAATCTTCCTTCTTTATATGGGTAAGTATTATGCTTCATTAAGGTTAGCAATACGACTCTTTCATAACAGAAACCCAATAGACAGATGGCAGCATTCTACATCAACCCCTGACTAACACCTCATTCTCCTTTCTTACAGAGTACACCTGGATCTAAAAGATCAAGGTGGGTGGGCAGTGGGCACGTAGGGTAGTGTTACCAGTCTATTCGGGTGCCTAAGTTTGATAACAAGCCTTTTTTCCATCCCATAAGCCCAACTTCATGGGGTTTTCATAAGCTCAAGCCAATCGTTTCTTAGCCCACGCAGCCTTGTGAACGAAAGTCATTTTGAGCCTTTGAGGGGATCTTCTCATCCGGCAAGCCACCAAAATTTAAAACTGTCTACTCAGCAATCTCAAAATATATTCACTACAACGTAAAGCCAGCTCTGTAGTGATACGTTGAATTCTCACTTCCTTCTCACGTCCTATTTTGCCAATTTTTCCAATTTGGATGAAGCTCGGTTCAACCAGAGGAAAGGTCCATCAAAAAAAACAACCGTATTGCAGGGAACCGCGGTCTAAATTGAAGTGTGAATTTTGAGAAAAAGAGAGACTGGATGCTTCTTTTCCTTCAAACCTCTCTCTACTTTTCACGCCTTTTCTTCTACATCCAAATTTGATCATCAAAATTGCCATCCCCATCATCATTGCCATCACCGTCGCCATCGCCACTGTCGTTATCACCTCGCTCTCGTAGATAATCGATAACACCTACCTTACCTAGCTGAGCAAGCACGTTTTACCTTGGAACTTGGAACTTGGAATCCCATCTTATTCAGCTCTTAACGATTTTGGGTTAATCCCGCCTTTAATCGCCCAAATACTGGTATCACAACAGACTTCAATTGCATACACCGCCAAACCTTAACGCATAACTAGCTATACTTCATTGGGCATGCCACATTTGAACTGAAGCTGCAATTGACAATGATTTACATCCCTTAGGATACACAAATTGGTTATTATTGTTGATAATTGCTCGTGCTGGCAATATCGCCAACTTGTTCGATTATTGTAATATATATTATGGTCTCCCGAGTACACGGGTGAATCTACCGAAAATTGACGTTTCCCAAGGTTACACGAGTATTACCATGATGAAATCATGAGGTCCGAGTCTTGAACTGTCCATTTAAAGAGGGGAGATATCACTACGCTTGAACCAAAACCCACGGTCATTTTCAATATGAATCCAGAGAAATCGCAGGATCTTGAAAACGAGGAGGAGGAAGAGGAAGAAGAAAGTCCCGCGGGTGTAAGAAAGCCTGGTTCCAAGGCTCAGGGTAGGAAACGCACGAAAACAGGATGCTTAAGTGAGTCTCAGCCGCACCAAAGTCGGGGTTATCTTTGAAATGACTGACATATCTACCTTGCTCTTAGCATGCAGAAAACGACGGATCAAGTGCGGAGAGGAAAAGCCAACATGTCAAAATTGTTCCAAATCCAAAAGGCACTGTGAGGGCTACATTCAGCGAGTTGTTTTCAAGGATCCCTTAAGTGCAACCCGGGGGCCATTTGCCAATTCCTCCCAGGCAACTTTCTCGTCGGGATCTGGTCGGTCAAATCAGCGTCGTGTTGAGGCCCCCAAAACTTCTCCCCTTATGCAAGTACAATTACCAAATCTTGCACCGAAACCTGGTGACTCGGGCACATATACCAGCCCTCCATATAGATCCCCCAACGAGACAAATCAAGGATTTGAACAAGGCATACACGTTTTCTCTGGTCGCACGACTCAAGACATAGTAGTCCAAAGGGACACTTCTCAAGAAACCCCGGAGGCAAAACCAGCCCAAAGAGATACCGTGGATCGTTCATACCTACCAACTCCCGAACACAGATCACCTTCAGGTTCTGGGCCTACTCACTATGATTTCAATGCTCTTTTTGAGCAACAATCACCGCATGGAAATTTCCCCGTTATGCAATCCAGTCCCTCTCCATGGATTGTGGACCAGAATAGTACACCCCACGCCTACCCTCATAAACATGCACAAAATACAAATCCACAATTTTCGCTTCTCTCGCCACCTATGGTGACCACTCAGAGTAATCCAAGCTGGCAACAACCGGCCTTTTCTCACCCACCTAATTTGAGTTCAAGCATGTCACATGCCCCACTTACAAACCAAGTGACACCGATTATAGAAACAGCATATACACCTCCCTTTGACATGGCACAACAGGCCAGTCATATATCGGATGGAACCTTTTCACATCACACGGCCTCAAGAAATACAGACGATAATACCATTGAAAAGAACGACTATGCTACGATTGAACAGGGAAATGAACGGACATTTGACGATGACGAAATGAGCCTGGATAATGATCAGTGGGCTGATGACTACGAATATGATACTTTCAATGCTCAGAAGAACATGGAATATGGCATTGGACAAGTAATTGCCCTCCAAGCTCGACAGAATGCACAAGATCAAAGTCTTCGCTCTTTTACCTCACTTCTCGATCGATCTCACATGCTATCGGCTTACAATCCTTCACTACGGTCATCTCCACTTAATGACAGTATGACGGCTAGGATATTTTGTCATTTTATCAATGTGACTGGACCGAGTATTTCAATGTTCGAGCGGAATCCCTCCAATCCTTCTTTGATATTTCAGGGGACACCTGTGCCATCTTCTCAACAACACATCTGGACTTATACTTTTCCCATGCTTGCCTTGAAAAATGAAGCACTTCTCCACGCAATGCTCGCTTGCGCCAGCTTACACATTGCAAAATTGCAAAATACCCACATAACCGCATCTTTAAAGCACTACGCCATTTCTTTGCGAAGGATTGCAAAGAGTGTATGCGTGTCTGGGCGCCGAGAACATCCCGCTACTTTGGCGGCAACAATGTTGCTTGCGTTCTATGAGTGTTGGTGTGCTGATCATCAAAAATGGAGTAACCATCTGCTTGGGGCAAGAACCCTTGTGAGAGACATTGACTTCACTGGCATGACTCGCCATCTGAAGGACATGCGGGCACAGCTACGTCAAGAAGACCGTGCGCGCTATCGTCAGGAGCAGATACATATGGGCAAAACATTTATTGAGGAAAAACGTAAGTTTGCAGCCTCATTAGAAGATGTGGACGAAAATATTGTCGGAGTATTGATGGGCCGGAGACTCCGCTACGATGACTTTGGACACATTATCGATGAAGTTTGGGAGAATACCGAAAGCAGAATTTATAGTCCTAAGGACATTGAAACTTATGAAATGCAACGCGACCTTGTGTGGTGGGACTTTAAACAAGACGTTTATCAAAGTATATTAAGTGGAGGAAAGCTCTTCACTGAGTATGATAAATGGAGTCTTTGCCCTCCACGTGCACCACTCGGTCGATTAGATGCTGTATACGGCACTTTTGATCATCTCATTCTTTTGATGGGACGACTTGCAGATTTCGCTGCCAAAGACTTGAAGAGGAAGACGTTAGCCATGAAAGCTGCCAACAACCCCATGAGTAATCAATTGCCAAATTTTGCAGGCATGGTACCAAATGTTAAGGAGCCGACTCTTCCTATGGGATTTTCACCAACGCATACTTCATCTCCTCAAAGCTCAGAGGGCGGAGATATGGATCTTGAGACTCAAAGGCTTGAGGCAGAAGAAGAGTGGCAGGATATTCGCAATGCATTCAGCGTACTTGAAGACCATTTTGGTGAAGATTTTCAACCTTTAGGCGACTAATTTTCGACCCCAACTCAAACTCCTTTTGGCCCAGCTTTGCAATATCGAACTTATGGTATTGCTGGCATTTGGATGAATTATTACATGGGTCTTATTTCTTGTCACCGATCTCATCCTTCTATGCCACCAGCAGCAATGGTAGCCGCAGGCATGGCGGCTCGTAAGACGGCGTTCTTTGCAAATGAGCTCGGTCGTATCGCTGCTGGCATTGCACCAGATCTAAGCATGACGCCTCAAGTCAATCCGGGAGTTGGCGCAGCACTTATGGAAAGTACAATCTGTCTCTTTATGGCAGGTGTTCAAGTAAGTCTGTAACATCTGAGTACTGTAATCTTGTACTGACTATCTGTAGTTTCAAAATCCGGACCAGCGGACATGGCTGATATGCCGGCTGAACGATGTTGCTCGTTTGACGGGCTGGGAAACATCACTCGCTAGTATGTGACTTTTTCATTCTATGAATTCAATTTTTCTACCTTTACTGACCTCTTTTAAGTTGCTACCGGCTGCGAAACATCTTGGGTCAAGGCTGGAGAAATGGGGAGAGGTCCACCGTACACAAGGACGAGGGACGAGCGAGTAAATCCACAAATGGTCAATGGTGCACGCAATGTGGAAAGAGTTTCAATACAACAGCAGCAAGCTACCGAGCAGGGATTCGTGATCAGTACTCATCAGAGGGTTCATTATGCTATTGGTATTCTGGGTGTCCAAGATGATCTGAATAATCTTGACTTGGATTAATGATCAACCAGGGTCAAATGATGTTCACTATTTACAGAGTTCGAGAGTCCAGACACAAATAAACGAAACTTTGCCTAAACGATGGATGTTCAGAAATAAAGTTATCAATAAGACGTGAATCCGAAGTCGTCCAGATTCACTTTGTAACAAGGCCAACGGCTTGGTGTAATGACGCAGTCAATAATGATATCGACAGTCGTCGCAGAAACTGACTGAGTAGCTCGTGCTCGAGCCTTGGGTATCCAATATCTTTTGATCTAGGTCATGAGATCGAGATTGAAAGTAAGATTATAAATTGGGTTGGATCAGGTATGGGATGAAGCCTTTCATAATTAGATGAGCTCGCATAAGCCAGAGAGTCCCAGAACCCATAAAATGTTATTCATTATCACAGATAATAATGATATTAGTAATACCGATCTGGAAATGCTCTAGGGATATCACGCATCACTGTGATAATATCCGTACCAACGTTTGTTAATTGATGGATGGAGGATTTCGTGTGGCCAGGCAGTGACTATTGAATCACTACATGTTTCTATTGGGAGACACTATCCCTGGTTGAATATTTTCCAGGAGAAATATAAAGCCCATCATACTATGAATTCAAGATGTTTTTGTTACCACCCGAATTCAAATTTGACAATGAAGTGGTCCTTCATGCTTCAAATGATTTGTCGGGACCTCAAAGCCTCGAAGACCTGAAGTAAATTTTGTCCTCTATACTGAACTGCGAGAAGCACATGCTCTCACGTTTTGAGACTTCGTGAGATGACTTTTCACATTTCTGATCTAGAGTCGAGGACAGAATCTTATATTTCAATTTCTCTAGTTTCGTATAGTAGAATATGAAGAGTCTGAAGGCTTACGACGCTTTCATTCACAAAGATCAAATCCGGCAATTGTACCTCATATCAGAAAGCTTTACGGAAAGAAGTACTTCTGGAATAGTGTGTGGTGTCTCCTTTCATAGACGAAAGGAAGGGAAGAGGAATTCCAAGTTCGGAAATCTGGTAGGGTAAGAGGAATAGACGAAATCACGTTCTTTAGTTTCGAAACTCAGAAGCGGATAATCAAGTCGTCATCAGCCCTTGGAATGTTTACTAACTCAGAACTAGATAGTATGCCTCAGTGTTGAAGAGGTGGCAGCCGCAAACATCGTGCTTGCTATGTTAGTCAGGTAGGCACGGTGCACTTCGAGTAAGCAAATATACTATCACTCCATCATTCAAAACCTCCAGATTCGTACTTCAAATTTTCAACATACAACCTAGCAATTGAAAGTATGTTTTTCGGAAAAAGTACAGGGAAAAAGAAGACTGGAGAGTCCTCTAGTCAGAATGAGATCCCTAATATGGTCCAGTGCTTGGCTGCCAATCGAAGCAAACGCGACAACGAGCACATAAATGTAATGGTATTTCAAGACGACTACTATCGGGATCGTATGCGAAATATGCAGGCCACCTACAAAGTCAAGCTAGACAGTCTTCCCGGCCTAGGTTACGTTTCACGCATTAAACTGATCTGGGACCATGATCGTCTCTGGGGTACTTTCGAAATGGACGTTTTCAAAGGTTCTTTACTTATTGATCCTGGTCCTAGTCAAGAGCACTTTAGGGCAGATATCGAATACTCAAAGTTTCACGAGGCACGAGCAAAAGATAAGGAGTCGAGTGAAGAGTCCGGAGATGATAAGGACGACGCAGATGATGGAGATGATGAGATTGCTACTACTCGAGAGTATCGTTTCAAATGGCGTGGCATGAATTCAAAGATACCGCATAAAATCTTCAACTCATCCTTTACTGCCGGAAAGATTCGCTTTGGTAACGGCAAGATTTGGGGACACTTTGAAGCAATGTCTGGTGTTGGGTTTCCAGGTAGTCGCTGTGAATTTCATGGCAAGATACCTCATGGTCCTTGTCTTGTGGATATGACTATTCAACAGTTTATTGATAAATGGAATGGATATGCTGAGATTGAGGAGGATGAAGAACCACGATCTCCCACTCCAAGATCTACAATGGCAATGTCACACAGTGAACGCGATGGTGCTGGTTCAACACCTTCACCAAAGGGCGATATATCACAGGTCGAGGAATGGACCGAAGACGATCAACAGAGTTTTGTCGAAATGATTACAGGTATTTATGATATCACTAGTAAGGAGATAGAAGAGGATTGGTCATCAAAGTCAAAGGGTCTGATGGTTCGTCTTCACGTAGACCAGCAACAAGGAAGAGTTCTAGGATTTTTTGACATTGGCATAGTTGAAGGCTTCTTCTGTTTGGATGATGAAATCAAAGACCTTGCACACAATGATTCAATGGGTTTCAAATGGCACGGAAAAGGAACGTTCTCTGGATCCTCCGAGAAAGGTACTGGTACAATAACCATTCGAGCACGAGGGGGAAGAACAGTAGAAGGCATCTTTTGTGGTATGCCTGATAAGAATGATGGCGAGATTGATTTTCGTGGTACAAAGCGAGTTCTCCCATTGGGAGTTTCGGGTCGCGGTGCGGGCTATTATCGCGCGCAATGGGCGGATTATACACGGGCTAAGCTGGATGTTCCACAGCAGACTGCTCACAAAGGACGATGGGGAGTCAGACAAGAGCTTGCGAAGAGAGTGAGCTGGAATCGTTCTGCTGATTCTGCCAAAGAGACTGGAGCACTGAAGAAAAGCTCTGGATGAAGAATGATTTATGATAGTCTTATACTATTCTTACAAGTCATACATCAGAGGGGATATGTTAGCATTGGTGAGATTTTTAGGTCTTCGCATGCCTAGATAGATGCATTAGATTAGAGTATTAGACGAAAAACGTTAGTCCAGATTATCTATGTATATTGTGTTTATTGTTTATGATCTTGACTGTAGAATATCTATTAATTGAGACAGTAATTCAAATGATATGATGAGCGATCTCTAAAAACTGGAATCATTACAAGTCTTCCTCTAAACAAAACAAAATGATGATGATGATGATGATATATGTGACCCTTTGTAAATCATTAATACGTGCTCGACTGAGTATAGAACTTTCGAACCCCATACCTAGAGTCTTGAATTATTATAATCAAGTGATCTGGAATACTTAATGATAATCACAAACTCACTCAGTCATTCATTCATTCATTCATTCATCCATTCAAAATACCCAATATCCAATATTGAAACGAAATGAAATGAAATGAAATGGATGATCAACCTACGATTTAATATTCATAAGTTGTTCTCGTGCAGAAAGATGGGATTCAATTGAGCTTTGTTTTTGTTACACGTGATTTTGGGGGGGGG
>PHWZ01000191.1:0-12376 GCA_004379285.1 Botryotinia calthae | reverse complement strand
GGGGGGGGATAGTGATGGAAACTTGGGAGTGGAATTTGGGATGACATGATAGAAAAAGCTTTCCCCGCAAAAATGTAAGTCTATGATAGAGTCTTGTTGAGTAATTGATGTTGACTGAGGTTGATGGATGGATGGATGGATGGTATGGTTGGTATGGTTTGTATGGTTGGTATGGTTGGTATCAGTTCAGCTCACATCGATCGAGTCGCCCACCCCAATCACACTCCCTTGTTATTTTGTCGTTGGTGGGTAACTAACTGTTGTGAACTCACTCATCTGGAGATATACTTATTGTTAGATATCTATCGCATCTTGTCCGTACGATCTGATTGATTGATTGATTGATTGATTAGAGATGATGTATTAAAGGGGTTGTTTTATACTTGTTGTATGTGTGTATGTGTATGTGAAAGGAAACGGAAGCTCTAGATCGCGGAATGGAATGTGGGAGTGGGGGATGCAGCATCTTCTGTGGCATGTTGTGGATAGGAATATGGGGATGGCGTGGCTTGCACGCAGGATGCACGCACGATGGTGGATGGATGGATGGATGGATAGATGGACGTGTGAGTTGCGAAGATAGATGGATACAGTAGATGGAGCCGGGTATCATTTTGGGGAGATGTGTGTGGATGATGGGGGGGTGGATGGATTGCGTGTTTAGGTGCAGAGATTTCCATTTCCATTTTCTTTTTCCTTTTTGATGGGGGAGGAGTGATGGTGATGGTGATGGGGATGGTGATTGGAGGTTGGGGAGGGTGGCACGGTGGGTGGAAAAAGGGCGATGCGAAAGTTATGGGGTTTGTGAGAAGTTGTTAGTTAGTTAGTAGGTAGGCTTAGCTTTTGACTAGATGCGTGGGTGGGTGGGTAGGTAGGCAGGTATCTGGGATTGCGCATGTGAGCTAAGAGGCGGACTGGTCTGTCGGTTTGTTTGTTACTATGTATATATAATATATACACGACAGGCATCACACGAACGAATGGCTTTTTTTCTTTGGCTGGAGGTCGTTTGGGATCTTGGTTTGGGGAAGGGGGGATTTGTAAGACATTGGATGGATTGAATAGGTTTCTAGTAGGTAGTGTCGTGATGATTTGATTCGAGATTGCTGCACAGAGAGAGAGTGTGTGTGGTAAAGAAAAGAGGAAGAGTGATATGATCATATACATTTCCTTGAATCCCTGGGATGTATTGCTGGGCAAGCGGGTACTGGATCCTGATACTCCGTATATAATCTATTGGTGGCTCACGTCACATCGAAATTGTTTGCGACCAAGTACTCGAGCATATCATATGATATGCAGGGAATGTTGAATGGAATTGACATGATTCATCCAATCAAAATTGATTAATGCTGATGAAACACACGTAACCGATTAAAGGGGCAATTGGCGTGTGTGTGTGTGGTGTGTGGTGTGTGGTGTAGGGAGTTGAGGTACAGAGTAGAGAGAAGAAACAAGAAAGATGAGGATAATCAACCAGCTCATCTCTTCTCTTCTCATTCACAAGTAAGTCGACACGGATTGTAAGATCAAACATTAACCTTGGAACCCCCCTCCTCGCTTCAAATCAAGAGAGGGTCGACTTCGGGATTTTCTGATACATCCAACCTCCTGTGTAAGATTACTTGTAGTCTTTAGCTTCTCTAGTCTTTGCTCCTAGTTTCCAGGGAGAGATCTCAATGATGATGACATCAATTTGAATGTTCATAGGGATAGGATAGGCCCGCGATAACCTCGCTTCTTGTCTGTTCTTGTTGATGACCATGTGTGGGTAGGTGGGTAGATAGTTATTAGATATTATATATGGTTTTGGAGATTATTCAGATTCATATTCAGACTTAGATTCACTTGACATGAATGATCATATACAATCTACACACCTATCTAGGTAGTGCAGGACAATACTGTCATACCTGTCATAGCATAGTCTTGAATTTTAAATAACTAAAGACTTGAACTGTAACATAGTTAGCACCACGGATACGGAGTAAAAGTGTTAGTATCAGTATCGGTATCAACGAACATCTAATTCAATATTTCCATTCGAGTACCGTTGTCGCACATCAAACTTGGGATTTCTATATCTATATATATACTAGGTACCTGTGTATACCTCCTATGTATGTATGTACACCTAGACTATTCCTAGATATGTACCATGCCGTGTTGTATATCTTTTCGATCCACCATGCTTCTAGCATAGCCTCCCGTCATTTTGATTGAACATGAAGAGTTCATTGAACGATCAAGTATCATCTCAACACATTGCTTGATTTTATTGCTCTGCGTGTATGCTATAACAAGACCCAGATAGAAAGAAAAAACCTGTTGAATAAACTTTTAATGAACCCAGTCAAGCCAGTGATGTAGATGTATGCACTTTATACCTTCAAGCCCGCTTACTACACTACACCAGCCCAGCCCCTCGACTAAAATGCCAAAGTAATAAACTTCTCGAACGGCCCACCAGTCCTGGCTTCATCCACCAGTCCATGCCTCTATCCACCAGTCCATGGCCTCATCCACCCAAATCCACGCCCAAACCCAAACCCAAACCCTCTCGACCCTCTCGACCCTCACTATCTTCTAGAGTTTCGCAAGCTTACGTTCTAGCTACATTTCCATTGGAAAGCCCACCAGGTGGTCGTAATATACGGAGTACATTCAGTTCAATCCACTTTTGTATTTTCTTCCCTTTCATGCTTCATGCTTCATGCTTCGTGCTTCACACTTCATATTGATTTTATAATTTATCCACTTAATTGAAGCGTTGATCCAATATACAATACGTTCTTGTATGCTTCAAGAAAAGGGACTCGAGAAACAATAACACCTTACTTACTTTTACCTCGAGGAACTTGGATCAACTTTATCCCAAGAACAACATCTTCGCACCCTCACCCTCACACAGCCCCAACAAAACAAAACGAGACAATACTAATAAATAACTTATTCGCTGTTGGCTTTACTCTCTATCTGCCTTATCCCGAGAACATCTTCCCGCTCGAATTCACGCAATCTCAATAAATAACTACGAAATAACTGCGACAGCTGTCGGCGCGCACAATTCCTCTACATGAAATCTCAACAATCGCCACGATACTTCTCTAAACCACTAATTTCTTAACTGTAAAGGAATATCCCTACTCGATCTACCTACTCCAATACCGACTAAATACAAGAATCTCTATTGAGCGACATACAAAAACCTCAAGTCTCTATATCCTTCTAGGCGGATTTCCCGCCGACTTATCCCCCATGATGGATCAAGCCGGGCATGCTCTCCTGGCTGCGAACCTCATATATGCTAGAGCAAATACGACAAATGGCACAACCACTGCAGATGCGAACACCGAAGTTCGACCACCTATATATAAAGCAATTGGAATTTCATTGGCGGTGGCTTCAGGAGTGTTCATCGGAATATCTTTTGTTTTGAAGAAGATTGGACTATTGAAAGCCAACGAGAAATACAATGAAGAAGCAGGAGAAGGATATGCATACCTTAAGAATGCCTTATGGTGGTCTGGTATGACTCTCATGATTCTTGGAGAAATATGCAATTTTGTTGCGTATGCATTTGTTGATGCAATTTTGGTTACTCCGCTTGGCGCACTCAGTGTCGTCATTACCACTATCTTGTCCGCAATTTTCCTCAAGGAACGACTGAGTATGGTCGGAAAAGTTGGATGTTTTCTCTGCATTGTTGGATCTGTGGTTATTGTCATGAATGCGCCAGCGGAAGCTTCGGCAGCGACAATTCAAGAAATGCAACATTTTGTGATTGCTCCAGGGTTTCTAAGTTACGCCGGCGTCATCATCATTGGATGTACCTTTCTTGGATTTTGGGCTGGACCACGATACGGAAAGAAATCCATGCTTGTGTATTTGTCGATTTGCAGTTTGATTGGAGGACTTAGTGTTGTTGCGACACAAGGGTTGGGAGCTGCAATTGTTACTCAAATTGGTGGTACAAAACAGTACAATCAGTGGTTCTTATACGTTTTATTCGTCTTCGTTGTCTGCACACTTTTAACGGAGATCATATATTTAAACAAAGCACTTAACCTTTACAATGCGGCATTGGTAACGCCTACATATTATGTTATGTTTACGAGTTCTACCATTGTCACTTCAGCCATTTTATTTAGAGGATTCAAAGGAACTCCAACCTCTATAATTACGGTCGTCATGGGTTTTCTGGTTATTTGTTCTGGGGTCGTTCTTCTTCAACTATCGAAATCAGCCAAAGATGTTCCAGATGCTGCCATTTTTGCTGGTGACCTCGATCAAATGCGCATTATTGCCGAACAAGAACAACCAGAAACGGAACCAAAGGCAGATGCCATCAGAGGAACAGCTGCTATTGTTAGAAAATTCTCTTCAGCTAGGCACAAGATGGAAATGGAGGAAGCCAAGCGACTTCATGAAGAGTCTCACTTGCAGCCACTTGGTGAAGATGAAATTGTTGAATGGGATGGTCTCCGGAGACGTAGAACTACAATTGGTTCGAACTATAGCGCGAGTATGAGATCTCGTGCTAATTCATCTGTTCCTCCTTTACCCGAAAACATGCAACATCCAACTCACAGAACAACTCTTCCTAGAACACCTATTGCTCACCCACCTCTCGGTATGTCTCATTTCCCAGATCCAGAAGAAGACCGCGACGAAGAAGATCGCCCAGGTACCGGTCTTAGTTCTTCCATCTTTGGCACTATTCGCAACCGTGTAGCTCGTGGGAAATCTCTTTCTTCGGGCACAAATCCTGTTGTCAACCTACAAAGTCCTACCCACCCCGTTCCCTTGGCCGACATTCGTACCTATAGAGGTAATGATGACGATATTTACAAAAGCGAGAATAGCAATGAAGCTTACTATATTCATGATGATAATACTTTGGGTTTACCACCCGCTTTACGCGATCAGAAGACTGAGTACACTGGTTCGGGAGGTAGACATGTTACTATTGCAGAAGATCCAATCCGTCCAATCTCCAGAGCCAGTAATTTAGTTCCACCTACACCCCCACCTCACTCTGCCAAGAGACAATTTTCATTCCAGAATGTTTTTAGAAAGGGTGGAGGACCACAACATACTGACGCACCTCCACAAGAAGTCCGTTCACCTGATAGAAAACTTATGGGTTCTCGACATGGAAGTGATGAGATTGTTAAGGGTGCAACCGAAGAAGAAAGATTAGGACTCGTCAAAGGCGATACTAGAACACAAAGTCCACCTGGTACATCTAGTGCTCCTTCATTCGATGAAGAAGAAGAAGAATTAGAACCGTGGAGTTCTGAAATCAAGGGATATAGAAGAAATCGTTCTCCTCCCCGAAGAGATCCTGCGTTGGGAGAGAAGGGTTCGTTCCTTTAGGGAATACAACGATGGAAATATGGGATATGATGGAATGATATGAATCATGTGGAGTTTTGGCGTTTGCGAATACCCAAGAGAATTTTTCTTCCTGGTATTATTATTTGATTGGTTGACTGGATGGGTGGGTGGATTATTATTACTGCAAGTGTATGATCACAAGCTATGTATATTGAAAGAAAAATGGGGTGGAGCTTGCCTAGAAGGCAATTTGGAATATGGAAGGAGGATAGATGATGAATGGAATTATTCGAGGAAGTGACTTGGTGATGAAAGAAAGACCTGAGATACCTACCTAGAAACTATTATGGACTTGGTTGTAATCGTACCTAGAGACTTCTTCTTACCTATGACTGATATCTATCTATTCATTGACGTACCTATGATGTGAAGGAATTCTTTGAATTACATATATGTATGTGTGAGTTTTGAGTGCATTGTGATGTTGTTTTTGTTTTTGTTTTTAATGCGAGACTCGCTTGCTTACTCGCTTGCTTGTTGATTTACACTTTTGTGAGGTCGCTCGAGAACACTGAGACTTAAGTATCGTTAGTGTACTTCTCGAAGCAAATTGAAAAACTCAATGGTTTCTATTATTTAAGTGTTCTTTGGATATGTACGTATGTATGTATATATATGTATGTATGTATAAGCTCATATACACAACCTTTGAGACTCATATTTTCTTAGCTGCCATTTTGTAGCTATCATAGTTTCAAAGTTTAATGTCATCGGTGCTTCTAGGATTCTTTTTTTTTTGTGTCTTCTTTTGAATTCTTGAATGTATGGGTGGAGGGAGATAGACGATGGAATTTCTTCTGTTTGGTACATGAAGCAATCTCGAGTGAATTCTGATGCTACTGATTGTCTAAAAAAAATTGCATGGCATCATCTTCTACTCCTTAGATTACTTAAATTCCCTTAGTTAAGAAACGAGGAAAATTACATCACTCTCCTAGCAATGCATCCTCTCGATCTTAACATTTTCCCTCCCCCACTAAAGTCCAATCCAATATCTCCGCTGCCACGGCCAAACCTCCTCTCTCGGTTTCCACTCCCCCATCGCGCCCGGCACTTTCTTCCACTCCCCACACCACCATTTCCAATCCTCCCTAGTCGGTATCCGATACTCCATTCTCCACACGCCACCATCTCTCCCAGAATTGCACGCTCGAGATTCTTTCCCCAACATCGCGTTTTCGCTCGTCGCAATCTCATCTGCATGAATGGCCCATAGATACTCCCATTCTCCATAGAGATACGGTTTCTTCTCTCCTTCTTTCACAATTTTATATTTGGAATCGAGAATGCCTAAAATCATCCAATCGTCTACTCGGCGATTCGGGCCTTCAGATTGCAGAATGAGATTTTGGACAAGTTCGATGAAGGAGGATGCGGCTTGTTCGTATGGGTTGCGAAGTTCGGGGGTAAGGGCCTCGTAGAAATTTATGGACGTGTGGAGGCTGCTGTTGTTGGGAGCGAGACGATTCATGAGTTGGGTTGCGAGCAGTTTTTTGGTCTGCGGGAATCCCTGGTGTGGGTTTCGACCTGGGAGACTAGTGTTGTGGTTGAGGGTGCCGGAGAAGGTATTGTCAAGGGCTGTCTCAGAGGGAATGTGGACTGGGTTGGGCGTGGTGATTGTTTCTCCAAATGCGTGGGCCCATGTTGTGGACCAGCGAGCGGACCACCAGGTAGAGGATTGTGGTGCTTTGATGTCGGATTGCGAATTGGATTCTTCTATCTTAGTTTGTTGGACTTGGGGCGGCTTGGAAATAGGAAGAGTTTGTTCTTGCGACCATTGGGATTCTGAAAAGGGGGCCTGGGTGATGGTTGCCTGGCTTTTCATGTCGGTGAAGTAGACTTGGCTGGGTGGTGAGATAGTCACTTCTGATGTGTTGGTCCATCCAGTAGAGGCTTGTGCTGTTTTGTTGTAAATATCATCGTTTGTGTCTTTGGGGTCATCGAGATGGAGATCGTCGAACCTGTCTGGTCCGGTAAGGTAAGAACTAGTTGAGTTGTACGGGGGAGGCTTTTCCTCAGACCAGTTAGGTTCTTTAAGGTCTGTGGCATGAGTGTTGAGTGGTGAGGTTAGTACGGTACTGAACATCTTGAATGGTTGATCTGTATTTTGTATGTTGATGGAGGGGAATTTGTATAGTGTGCAGCGATGAAGAGTTGTCGGTTTATATAGATTGTTTCTTCAGGATTTGAGTAATGAAGACAGTGAAACTATATTATACCATATTGATGCGTATCATAAGTCCCCTCATTTTGCTCCTTTTACATGACTGGATTTTTTGATATCGACTATATGACTTATTCGAAACTTTCGAATTTGAGTCAAAAAATATTGTATAACAATCATTAAGAAACCAACGTCATGAGTATTAACAAATGAGGCTCGGATGGAATAGAAGAATTAAAAAATTTGAAATTGCTACTAAATACAGAGGATATGAAACTGCTTCTAAACATCAAATACCCACAGAGCACTATCAAGTAAACACCTCCCTTCGCTACCGTCCGAAACATAAAATATTTCCAACTTCAGCAATCCATCTCAAGATTCACCAACTAATTAACTTCTTTTGCCCCGCTTAGCTCTAATATTCGTCCCTTCCACGCCTGGTATAATCCCACTTCGCTCGCTTCTGAAGATCCAATATCTAACTCAAGTTTTTCTTCTGGGACAGTCTCATTTATTTCCTTGGACTGCAAGTCATGACAATCGCCCTCGTTCTTGTTGTCTTTTTCCACCGTGATAGTTTTCTCGGAGTAGTCGTGATTCTGCTCTGCACTAGCCCCACGAGCCAAATTGCAAGTAGATACATTTTCGGGTGGGGATAAAGGCCAGTTAGAATCGTGATTGAGAATTGGAGGGGTAGGTTCGCCTTCGATTGCTGTTTTGGTTGCTGCTTCAGCTGCTTCTTTGATGTGGGTATTGGCTTTCTCCTCAATTTTCGTCTTGGGTGGCTCTTCGGACCGTCTGTTGGAGAAAATACGGATGTTGGGTATGGGAAAATGGGGTCGAAAGAGATTGTTAATGTGTGTTGATGTCTTGTGTGTAATGACGTCGGTTTTGAGGAGTTGGTCTTCTTGGACGAAGTTCCTTCTTACAGCATTCTCACTCCTCTCAACTCCGTTTGTTTCTTCGGCCTGGGGTCCTTCAACAGTCGGGCATGGAACGTTATCAAATTTTTGCGTTCTCGATTTTCGAAGTCGGACAAGATGGTGTTTGGGCAGATACACCACTGGGAGACTTGAGATTCCATCTTGAAATACATTGCCGATGGATATTGGGGAATCTGATGATGCGCCTACTTTGTGTTGTATAGATTCTCCCGGTGGATGGATTGGAGATTTCTGTACTTGTTGCATGGGTGACAAAGTGTGCTTTTGTTTGTGGTAAAGAAGTGCGGCTTTGTGAAGCTCGAGTTGATCGGGAGTTTTCGAGAGGTGTTTGGAGAAAAACATTTTGAGTACGAGAGGATGGTTGACTAGACTAGGCCGTAGATGCTTTTGTAAAACAGAGGTTACTTTGATATGGAATTTCGGACATGGATCTTTCTGATTTGCTTCAGGAAATGAAGTGAGAAATGAGATTGGTTCGAAATTGTATTCAGAAATATATAGCTCTTGAAACCATAATTTACTGACTCTATAAGCTATTTCGAATCATTGAAATATATCTGACAAGCAAATGTTCCGCTTGGAATTTGAAAGTTATAATGCACATTCAGGAAAATTTGATTTTTGAATCAATATGTAAAGATAAGAGAATGAAGCTGCAGTGAATACTTGTCCATACCCCGAGAATGAACCCGCTCACTCATAACACAATGAAAGAAAAAGGCATAATAATACCTCATATTGAAATTCAATAACCCCTTGAGCCGAATTTACACGCGCTCCACGCACCTAGCACCTCCCTCCCCAAAAGTCTCAACCTCTACAAGAATCACGCCTCAATTATCAAGCAACATTTTTTCACACACAAGTTCCAGAAGTACAACAATCTCCTTTCCATAAGTTAGCAATGGAATCTCTATTTAGATATAGAAAACATACCCAAAAAATCGCAGATTCTAGATTCCTTACTTTTGAGGTAGCTCGATTCCCAGCACACTTTTGATTTGTTGCATAGCTGTAGGAGGAGCAGAGAAAGTAGATAAATTATCTTGGCTAGAAGAACCGAGACGTTTTGGCTCTGCGGGTTCTCGTAGACCGAGACTGCTGAAGGAGGTATACTCTGGTTGTTGATGTTTTCTTGGCTGTTTGTCGCTATTGGTTGATTTGAAATGTGGCGATTGTATGCCGGCTTTTGGTTCGGTAGTTGGGCCCATGCCTTTTTGGGGGGTGGAAGGTGAAGCTGGGTCTGAGGATGTTGATGGAGGAGTGTCTGGTAAGAGGGTCTGGAGGTTCATGTGAGAGTTTTTGGCTGGACTATGCATAACTGAAATCGTAAGCTCTCGAGTAATGTTTGGCTCACTGGTGTATAGGCAGGCTGCATTACTTGAGAATACGTAGACAAAAAGTTTAGAGGCTGTTGTCTTCAGTGTTGCGCAAAGATATAGTACGATATGCCTGAAGAGTCAATCAAGGGACAAAAATGTTGTAGCATACAAAAGTGACACCATGTCTGAATGGATCATTATTGGTATTCCTGCATTGAATAATAATTCTCAGCCCACTTGGATGTGAATGAATACTTCTTATCTACTTAAGCCATCGGAGAAGAGTGAAAGCTAGTTGAATTCATGCGCAAACCTTGACGTCTTTGGGTTCACCAGATAAACATTAACCCTATACTTGTAAACAACATGCAAATCCCAAGCAAACTATAACATTTGGATGGAGTATCTCGGTCTTAAATTATTCTCAATCTGCATACGCCACACAGATTGACCATTCCTTTCGAACCCGACTAGAACCCAAAACCCAGACTGTTTCCCACAACGTCTCGACAAAGCCATCGAATCTAGCATGAATCTCTATCACGTTGCTCGACATCATAGAACCAGAGGACAAACTCGTCAGAAGGTTGCCCCTTGCCCGTCAATAAGTATTCCTTCCTGACGATCTCCACATCTTCCAATACCTTTCTGTCAATCCACTCCATACTAATCCCCATCTTCGCAGCCTTTTTCTGATAACGACTCGTGAGGGCTCTTATCGCTTGAGAAAAGTTGTTTGAATTCGAGGTTGACGTCGGGTTTTGGGGCCGGGCGATAGCTGTAGAAGTATGGCGCTCGGGTTCTGCGTTGCTAAGGAACATGACTGCTGCTATGTAAATCTGGAAGTTTGACAGAGTGTTGCTTGCTTGAATGTACTTGGGTACTTGTGAAGAATATTTAAGCGATTTCATTGAAGTGGAGAGTTCTCGTGCTATCTAGATCATAAAAGTGTAATGCAAATTATGTGTTGCTCACTGTGATTCAGGTATTGTCTATGGGTAAGTTACAACAAAGAAATGTGCCGACCTCTACGTATTTTGGTCCCATCAAGAAACAATTCGAAAGCAAGCGAAAGTCACAGAAAATCTATGTTCCCAGGCCGTTCCGGATTCCCAGGAGTCAGGACTGCATCTTGGCAATCGGAAGCTTTCAATTTGTTAATCAATCAGACCATTAAAACTGTTTTGAGATGTTAGATTCATTCTGATTACTAGACTACTTTCAGACTTTCAGACTTTCAGTCATCAAAAGCTTATACCATTCTCTCAGTCTAAATGATGGAACGCCTTGTCTCCATATCATTATTATGCGTGCCTCCACCTAGCTCCAGCTTGCCACGCTTCGTATCTGAGCTTGTCCAATTCAATCTGGTCCTTTCGAGCACCGCAAAAATCGATGACAGTATTGTCATATGATTCGTCGAACCATTCCAACCCTTCGAATTGATGTAACTTTGTGAGCTTGTAGGAAGTTTCATGAGTACTCTCAAAGTCCTTTATCTGATTGCGAATCAGCTGCTCAATCAATTTATGCTTTGCATCCTGCAAGTCGTTCCTCATCCATAAAGTTGCACAGGACAGAGAAATGGGTAGCGTCTTGTCATTGTCGTTGTTGTTGATACGCGCGGAGAATTCTTGAAGCCTTATGACGTATGGAGAATATGGAATGTTGTAGAATTCTTTGAACTTCTTCTCATGGCTATACCATAAGACCTCTTTAGCTAGAGCTGGTAGTGGAGGGTTTTCTGAGCAAGCAGTTGGCATGGAAAGCGAAGATGTCATCACTAATGGAATTAGTGGATCTTCTTCAGGTACCGAATCCTTCAATAGCATCAAATATTTCTCGGACGCTAACCAAGTCTTAGATCCAACCATGGACACATTGCCTGGGACTGGATAGTTGTCATACATTGGAAGATTGACAAAGTTTGAGACAATGCAGTTTCGTCAGCTAATGAGTGTTTCTTGCAGAATACAGAGACCAAGGCGTCGGTATGAAAGACTGTGTAATGTGTATTTACAATGTTGATATGTATTCAGTTGGTTTAAAAAACATCTAGAATTTTGCAAGATGATTTTGTTGAAGTTCAGGTGTGGGAAGAAAACACCACCAAAGTGGATGTTTATACACAAAATTCGAAAATATAATATGATTCAGATATTGTTTTTGGGGGGGAAACATGACTCCAAGAGAGGAAGATATGAATAATCGCTAGAATTATCATTGAGACATGATCTATCTATCATATCACTACTCTTCACAAGATTTGGAGTAATTTAAAGTTGTGGCTTCGTAGTACTGAACCGCATAGTCCCACGCATCAGAATAATCAATGACATCCTTTTGCGATGGGGTGATTCCGCTTTGTAACGTTGTACAACTCGTCCAACATCGTGGGGACTTTGGCAATATTGAAATTTGAAGGAAGTCCAGATGGCCGTTGATATAACCGACGTCCCTACATCTTGCACAACCCCACATCTTGCACAATTTTTTTAATCTCAAAATTTATCAACTATGGCACCTATATCGAATATCAAACA